>CAJNIZ010043477.1:26182-46740 GCA_905231905.1 Symbiodinium pilosum
CCCTAAACTCTTAACCCTAAAACCTAAACGGGGGCGGCTGGGCACTAGCAAGCCGCACAAAAAGGTACGGGTCAGAAGTATCATGTAGCAAGCGCAGTCAGCGAAGGAATGCCAACGGAGCTACCAGCAGGGGGAACCGGCCAAGAGACCCCAAGGCGACACAGGGATTGCAAGGGGAGCGCCTTTGAAGGATTATAGATTGTGTAGCTAGTTGAAGCCTATACCCACTATCAACGTACCCAAGCATGATGGGCTGTTCGCACCAGGTATAATCTCAATGTCTGAGCTTATTGCGCACCCAAACAAAACGTATCTTACTGAACCCTAACCACTAAACCCACATGACCGTAAAACCCAACCTCCGCACCCAACTCCCAAAACCAATGACCTGACATATGAATATAGGGTTTATTAAGGTTTAGGCACCCTAAATCCTAAACCTCAAACCCTGACTATCAACACTGAATCCCAGATGTCAACCATTTGGGGTGACTTCTGGCGAAGCTCTTCCTTAAACCTAAGCCCTCAGGTTTAGGGTTTAGGGTTAGCCCTCGAGGCCTGAACCCTGAAGCTTTAAGTCCTGACCCCTCACACCCTGAAACTTGCGCCCTAAAGCCCTACCTGGACCCCAAAAGTGGGCAACATATTCTACATATTTGACCCCCAAGGTAATCTGGAATTTCCCAAACTACGGGGACCTCGACGAATATAGACCCCCAAAACACTATAATCCTGATCATAGGGACCGCAAAGGGAAACCCCCATCTCCCTGAGCCCTGAACCCTGAATAAAGGGACCCTAATGGGAACCCCAAACAGGGAACAGCAAGAATATAGTAGGAATATAATAGGAATATACCTACCAGGGTCCTTATATTCTATAACATTCATACTGTATTCTTGGGGTTCCCTGTTTGGGGTTCCCATTAGGGTCCCTTTGCTGAACAGTAGTTTCCATTTTCTTTAACATTATCCTAAGACTTCCCGTTTAAAAGCTTCCACGAGAAAATCCGACCCACCCCGCACCCTAAAGCCCTAAACCCTCTAAACCCAAAACACTGAACCCTCAACCCTAAAACCCTGCAACCCCTGAACCCTAAAAACCAGAAATCCTGAAACCCTAAAACACCTAAACACTAGAACCACAAGAAAAAACAACAACACCCGAAAACACTACCACCCCGAAAACTACCAAACCTCTAAAACCCCTAAATCCTAACACCCCTAAACCCTGAAACCACTAAAACACCTAAACCCTAAAACCCCTAGACCCAGAAACCACTAAAACACCTAAACCCTAAAACTCCTAAACCCTGAAACCCTAAACCCTAAAACCCCTAAAATTCCTAAACCCTAAAGCCCCTAAACCCTAAAACCCCTAAACCCTGAAACCCCTAAACTAACCCTACATCCAGCGGCCTGCTTTGCTGACGAAGCCGAAAATGGCTCGTCCTTGGCTCTTCCGTGCCGATGGAGTCTCAGGGCTTCTTCAAGAAGGTTGAGGGTTTAGGGTTTAGGTTTAGAGGGTTTGGGGTTTAGGTTTGGAGGGTTTAGGGTTTAGGTTTAGAGGGTTTTGGGTTTAGGTTTAGAGGGTTTAGGGTTTAGGTTTAGAGGGTTTAGAAGGTTTAGGTTTAGAGTGTTTAGAGGGTTTAGGGTTATAGGGTTTAGGGCGTTTAAGGGTTGGGGTTTAGGGATTGGACTGAACCTCAAGGCCCAAAGCCTGAGCACTGAAGATCCAAAACCCTAAGCCCCGAAGCCCCCCCCTGCTTGATTCATCAATCTGAGCTACACCCTGAACCCCAAACCCTACAACACCCTGAACCCTAAGCTAACCCTAAGCCCTAGCCCTAAACCCCTAAACCCTAAGCCGCGTAGCATCCTCATCAAGGAGCTCGATCACAGAGACCTCCTTCGCTGGCGCAGATTTGGCCTCTGATGCCAGGTTCAGGGTTAGGGTATAGGTAGAGTTTAGGGATCAGGGTCTTATCCAACGGGTCGGTCCATGTAGCTATATACTGAAAACTTTGACCATGAAAGTAATTATATACCCTCTGCGTTATGCGTTACTGGGGGTTAGCAGGGAATGGACCCTCCGCGTTACTGGGGGTTAGCAGGGAATAAGGGAATTGTTCTATAGGGTTTAGGGCTTCGGGGTAGGGATTCTTCCCGTATTCCCTACTCACCACCCCAAAGCTCTTGATGTATTGCGAGGAGTGGGTTGAAAGCTTTCAGAGACTCCACCATGCCCACGCGTAATGTAGACCCATGATTAATAAACCCCCCTCCTTTTATGGGGCCTTAATATTAGGATCCCCATTATAATCCCCATTAAGGGGAGGGGGTTTATTAATCACGGGTCAGGGTTAACTTGTACTGATTTGGTGACTCAATAATCAATTGAGTCAGCCTTCCTCACCCCCATGGACTCATGGGGCATATCTTGGACCAATGGAACGACTTGCCTTCAGTGAGAATCAGTACTGGAAAGTACGCCAAGCAGGGCTTGAAGCGAGCAGTTCAAGGGGAGTCCACATGCTTCGCGAGCGGCGGACCGCGACCGCAACTCCCTGGCTTAGAAAAGGTTCAGGGGTCCCTTTACAGGGGTTTGTAGGGTATATAATGTGATGTTTAAGGTTTACGGCTTCCCAAAATTGGGGGTACCACTTTGGGGTCCCACTAAAAGGGATTTTTGTTAAAGTAATTTTGGGTCTGTTTTGGGGTGCGGCTATTTATTTTGGGAGTCTACCACATTTCGTATAATCATGGCTTCACGGTAGGTATCGGAGGAATGGTGACTAGAGTCGTGAGAAGCGCTTCATGGAGCTTTCGGCCGAAAGCCGCAGGGCACTTGAAAGTTTAGGGTTTCGCGGCACCCTAAACCCTAAACCCCTAACGCAGATTAAGCATGGCCATCGGGATTTTCAGCTTGTAGGGTCTAAGGTTGACCGTGGAGCTCTACGTCTACAAGCAATACCTCATTACCCTAAGGGTCCAAGGACCCAAATAATAGTTTTAGGGCCCAAATACCATGTTTATTATAGTATTTGCGCCCTAAAACCCTATTATTGGGGTCCTTGGACCCTTAGGGTTACATTAGGCCCTGAAGTCTATAAATAGTACCTACATTGGGCCACTTGGAGGCTCAAGGGCTTAGGGTGCTTCTCACTAGTTCAGGGGCCGGGGCTACACACAAACCATGCCCAAGTGACCAGCGAACCCTAAACACCAACCCCCTAACATCTCAAACCTGCGAACCCTAAATCTGAAAGCCCTGAAAACTACGTTTCATACTACAATCCTGCATGAGCTTACTATGCCATCATACCATAAATCCCAAGACACTAGGTACTTAGGGTCATGCAAGATCTGTCCCCAAGTACTAGAGGGTACCAAATATCCACAAATAGGATTCAGACAGAGTCGATGGAAGGGTACTTGGGAGGTCCAGGAGGAGCCTCAAACATTCAATCCTGAGCTCATAAATCTTTGCTCCATGAAGTCCATGAAGCCCAAACCCAAGTTAAAGCTAAAATCCTAAGCCTAAAGACCCGTCAAGCCAAAACCCTGGAACAGCGAACCCAAACCCTAAACGGTAAGGATTTAGAGTTTAGGGTTTATAGGGCTTAGGATTTAGGGTTCAGGGCTTAGGAGCCAAATTTTCTTGAACTTCCTAGACCTTTAAATATGAGATCCAAGATCCGGGACCCTAAAGCTTTACTCTCTGAAGCAAAACCCAAGGCCAAAAAACCTCAAGTCGTCACTCCTGCGCCGGAACTGCTGAAGCCTACCGAGCGACACGTATGTACCTATTGAAAAGATAATCATACCGCAATAGCAAGAATAGAAAATGGCAGAAATGATGACAAAAAAGTGTCAGAATCAGCAAAACACAGCTGAATGTATAACGGTACTGTGGACCGAAGAAATCTGGAAGAATACCCTGGGAGTTACACTACAGTATATTGTGAGATCCTAAGTCACGTGAGATTTGCTCCGTCCACCGTATGATGAACTTACTTCCGTGCTCCTTTTGAACCCCATAACCCTTAATCTTACAGCTTGCCTGAACCCTAAATCTAAACCCTACAACCTAAATCCTAGACCCTAATTCCTAAACCCTAACTCTTCCCCGAGCTCGAATCCCTAAACCCCAAGCCCTGAATAAGGTTGAAGCCACGCTGGAGGGCAGCTCATACGACAACTGAGTAGCGTTTTTTGGGTGGTTGAACCTAGTACGATAATATCCCTTATATAGAATACTATACCCCACAAGGAGGATATAATCTTACTCTATATTGGGTACCATAGTATCCCCAAATTAAATACTACTCAACTGTCATCAAGCTAGCTGGGTACATCACGAAACCAGGGGGTTTCGGGGTTTAGGGTGTTGGGTTTGGGGCTTAGGGCTGGGAAGACATAAGTAATCATGGGATATTACATGGTTATAGCTTGGGTTCTTCCCTGAACCCTGTAAACCAATGCAGAATCCCAGTTTCCGTTTCAAGTTGCCCTTTCCTATTTGATTTTCCATTACGGGCTCTAGCTTGGGCTTTGCCCTAAACCCTACCTTAGCCCCAAAAGACCTCCAGTTTTAGGATCTCATATAGAGATCTATACTATAGGGTCCTAAAAGTGAAGGTCTCTTGGGTCTGAGGGAACCCTTAGCCGATATGCTTCGGCAGCTATAGACCCTAAACCCTAAACCCTGAACCCTAAACCCTAAACCCTGAACCCTGAACCCTAAACCCTAAATCCTAAACCCTAAACCCTAAACCCTAAACCTAGAGGTTGGGAAGAAAGGCTGGCCGGGTTGGTAAAGCTTATGGTTTGCGGTGGGCGCTGGCAGGATGAACTTTTTCTAGGCTGCTCTTAAGGAACTTAAGCAAAACAACCATGACATGGGCATAAGAGTGTCTCCCTTTTTGTAGTAGCTTAGTTTCAGACCTTAACATCAACCCCAGTTTTTTTTCGGTGAGGTGAGGGTGTAAGCGTACGGCATGCATGTACGCGCTTCGAGTGCAACACCTTCACGCAATAGAAAGAAAAACCCTAAACCCTAAACCCTGGAACGAAGCCCGAAGTCGCTTCAATCCCTTGGCTTTAGGGTATAGCGTTTAGGGGTTAGGGTTCAGGGTTTAGGGTTTAGGGTTCAGGGTTTAGGGTCCAAGCGCTCAGATATAGGGGTTTTGGGTGCCGAAAGGACGCAGGGTTTAGAGTCTAGGGTTTAAGGTAGTAAGCAATTTAGCAGGATCTAGTAGAATTGCTTCTCAATGGGTTCAAAGCCTACCCCAGAGGGCCCATATTACAACTATTAGGGACTTAGGCCGCAAAATACCAGATTATGGAAGGAATTATGGGTCCCTGATCCCTAAACCCCAATTTAATGGTTGTATGCGTGGACTCTCTGGGTCCGTATAACTGTCCCAAAATCTGCGTCCCTGTCAAAGACGCAACTCCCTGGACCTTGGGACCTAAGCTCCTGGCATGGAGGTCTAAGGTTTAGGGTTTATAGTCCCCCTTAAGTAGATAGAATATGCGGTATATGGGGATCTTGTTCTAACATACCCGAAGCCATATTCTATCTACTTAAGGGGGACTGTAGGGTTTAGGGCTTAGAGTGGCCCAGACCGTGGTGCAAACTCCCTGGCACCAGAGCTCACAGCCCCCAGGGTGATGACAAAATGTGCGCGTCATCACGCGGAGTCTTTCAGGTGATGGACTCCTGGATGCCTAAACCCCAAAAGCATTTAAAAAAATATCCCTCAACCCATAATAATAGCCCAAAAGGCCATTGTTTTACATACTTTTTAGGGTTCAGGTGGAGCTGTGTGGAGGTTCCGCCCCCTTGAGCAGGGTCGCCAATGGACGCGGGTTTTCAGCGCTGGCAGTTGACTGTGAAAGCAACCAAGGACCAAGATCACATGTCTTGACCTTGGCCATACCGAAGAGATCCAATTAGCCCAACCCTAAAGCCTAGACCCAGTGTTTGCAGACTTGACGACCCAATGTAGGTATAACTTGTATACCTGGGATCCCTGGGGATGGTATACTACAAAGCCATTCTTCCCAAGATCTACGGTACTTAGAATCACGCAGGGATTTCAGCATCCACCGGATCTTTGCAGGATCCCATATGCGCTAAAGCCTTGGGGTGATTTTACTTAAGCCCTAAATCCTCAACCCATTGAGTGTCTGGCTGGAACAGGCTGGCCAAGCGTGCGTAGTCGTCGCCTGAGTTTGAACAGTTGGGGGCGAACTTAGGGGTTCTAGGGCTTAGGGCTTCAGGTATATAGATTACGAAACCAAAAGGGTTTGGATGGGTTTAGGGTTTAGGAAGGATTTCGGGTATGAGAGAGAGAGAGAGAGAGAGAGCAGGGACAAGTGCTGTCAGCATATAGATGTGTAGATTTCAAGAACCCCTAGCAACAGTAAGGGCGCACTCAACAGAACATTCCGAGTCCAGAAGGTACAACTGCAGTAGGCACATGACCCGCATCAAGCCTTCGGCTTTAATGTCACTGTTTCTGCCAGCGTATCCAAAGCCAGCCACTGCATGTTGTGGAATTCGCGCGAATGCGTCGTGAGCGTGCAATAGGGAGAGTAGGACATCACCTGGTTATTATTGGGGATTTGCCAGCCAACGTTTGGACGGTCTGTAGCTGAAGCTTCTGGGTGTACAGGATTCTTGTTCAAGCGCCTGTTGTGCGCGTTACAAACTGTACTGTCTTTTAGACCTTAGCAGCAACACAGCTACAAGCACTCCAAGGACAAGCGCTTACTTTCCAATATGGATTTGAAGTCATTCTGGATTCTATAGGTATATTTTTCAACTAAAGCCAATACACGGTTGAGCTCAACGCGCTCAGTCTGAAAGGTTCAGGGGTACTTCTGGGCAGGAGTAACGGAAGCACCCTAATTCCATAGATACTGGATACAGCTGTATCCACCTCCTTATGTCCAGTCCTTTCACTAGATCAGAAACGCTTCAAGTAGTGGGCATGCCGTAACCTTCAGTTCAACACCCTCAGCCCCTAGTCCGTAAACCTCTACACCTTGAACTCCGAACCATTCGTACGCAAAGCCCTAAAACCTATAGTATACTTTAAGGGTCCCAGGACCCAAAGAACAGGGTTTTAGGGCCCAAATACCATTAATGTCATAGTATTTGAACCCTAAAACCTCATTATTTGGGTCCTTGGACCCTTAAGGGTATATAAACTCTAGCCCCTAAACCCTACACCTTTCCGAGGCCTCTTTGGAGGCCGGCTGGCCATGTGTCACAGATGTCTCTACAAGATGGGTGATGTTGTGTGGTGATCGTGGGTTTGGGTTTAGGGTTTGAAAGGTCTGAGGGCTTAGAGGGCTTAGAGTCTGGGAAAGCTTGCCAGTTTCGTGTTGAGACTTTAGAGTTTGGGGGTCAGGGTTTACAGTTTATGGGCTTCAAATTGCAGATTTTGCGCCCAAAGACCATACTATGAAAGGCCATGGGGCTTTTTTTGAGCCTTAGGATTACCCTAAGGCTCAAAATAGCCCAAAAGCCTTGTATAGTATGGTCTTTGGGCCCAAAATCCTTGTATTATGAGTCCCTAAAGCCTTAGGATTAGAGTTTTGACGTTTAGGGCTGGCGCCCGGGGACTCAAGCTGTGAGCTCACAAAGGCATGGGCTGCGCGATGTTGTCGAGGTAGGGGTTACATAGGGGTATATAGCGCATACATCGAGGGACGTATATATATATATAAGTATATATATATATGTATGTATATATATATATATATGTATGTATATATATGTATATATGTATGTATATATATGTATATATGTATGTATATATGTCTATATATATATATTGATGGGTGGTTTAGGAGGCTTTGGGACTGAGGCTTCGGGACTAATTAAGGGTTTACGTACCTTTGTGGAGCTTGGGGGCCGGATGTAAGGTTTAAGGTGCAGAGTTTTCAGAGCTTGCGGTTTTGGAGGCCCGGGTTTTTTAATGACTTGGTGGGCTGATAGGGTTTTTCCCTAAACCCTAAACCCTAAATCCCTAAACCCTAAACCCTAAAGGTTTCTGTCTGAGTCCAGGGATGCATTTTGGGGTCAGGGGTTAAGGTTTAGGGTTTAGGGATGTAGGGTTTAGGGCGATGTTCTAATATGCGGGGTTCAGGGTGGGGCGGATTGGTTGCCTGGAACTCCATTGGTATGTGTGCACAAGGACCGTGTTTGGAACCCATGCTGAACAAAGTGAGAAAACCGCAGAAAACGTGAAATCGAAACCTAGCCCCATGGTCTTGATGTCGATAGGCAATGCTCTGTAAGGCTTGGACCCTTCGGGACATACATTGTATCCCAGACCTCACCAAATCTTGAGGGCTTGTCCCGAAAACCCTAAATCCGAAAGCTCCAACCCAAGAACCCACCCTCGACCCTAAACCCTAAATTATCCTAAATCAATCTTTTGCCCTCAATCCCGCATACATGCCCCACACCCGGAACAGGGCCTAGAACCCTGCATGCGTCCTAGGCCATGGGTCCTGCTCCCACCATGAAACAGTCTATACTAGGGGTCACAGTAAGCGCTATATCTAGGGTTTACGGTTCAGGCTTTGTGGCTTAGTAAGGGTCACATTAAGGGCTGTATATACAAATGCATTACAAATATTATCGAACTGGTACAGAGTGGGTTCAGTCTCCAACCTAGACCCTAGTCCCAAATCCTGCAGGCAAAAGTCGAATCTCAGTCCTAGTATGCGCGGCATACCGTTGTTTGTAAATATCATCCCCAACAGCGACGTCTGTAAAACAATAGCTTATTTTGCTCTTTGTTCCACGTGTTTGGGGCCAGTGGTTTACCTACTGTTGGGGTCCAGGTAATTCTAGATCCTGAACCCTAAGGCCTTCAGATCCCCATAGCCCTTTTCAAGGGTCCCTACAATCCTAAGCCCTAAGCCTACCCTAAACCCCAAACCCTAGATTCTAAACCCTGTTACTAGTTTGTGGTCCGCAGCACGGCTCTGAACTCAGCCCTTACAGCGCCTTTGGGACTGCCATCGGGCTTGCTAAGCAGCAAGACCTGACACTTGGGTACTGCCCCCCACTCAATAAAAGTTGGAAAAATGGTCACATGCTTACCAGGAACCTCCCAGTGCCCTTAGTTGTGGTTATATGGCCGCAAATAGATGGTACATAGGCCTAAGTAGACAGAGAGTAGTTGGAGACTCTGGGAACATAAAACCCTTGATATTGCCCATGCTACTGATTGTTGCTGGTTGGGGGGGGCAGTAGCCAACCTGAAACGCTCTAGGGTTTCGGATTTGGGGCTGCCAGCTTACAAGGTTGTGAAAGCTTTTTGGTGTTGTGTAGACAGGCTTGGGGTTAAGGCCTTGCAAATTAAGGTCTAGAGATTTCCGGCTTTAGCAAGCTTAGAAGTTGTGGGGCTACGGTGTTTTTGGTGTGTAGGCTTTAGGGGACGCAGGACCCTAAGGGTCCAAGGACACTAATAACAGGGCTTGAGGGCCCAAATACCATGAATAGTATAGTAATTGGGCCCTAAAGCCCTATTATTTGGGCCCTATATACCCCTATATATTGCCCATATATCCCTATATATATCCCCCTATAACCCCTTTAAAGGGACCCTATTATTTGGGTCCTTGGACCCTTAAGAGGATTGAAGGCAGGTTTGGGTTGCATACGGCTTCTGCAGGGTTGGGTTGGTCAGGGGCCGAGGTTTCTATGACAAGCCCTGTCTAGCCTTATGTAAGGGTACCCAGGGTTTAGGGTTTAGGGTTTAGGGTTTGGGGACCCCGCGGCAACTCGAAGCTGAACATTTCCTGAAATGGTTTAGGGTTTAGGGTGCAGTATTTCGCCGATTAGGGCTCAAGCACAAAGAGTCCAAAGGGTCTAACGTACCTGCATAATACAAAGTTTGGCTTCTGCAGTAGGAACTTCCCTTATGGTTTGAAGTATTTCTTCTATGCGGACCTTGGACCTTTTGGGAATGAGTTTTAGCCTACATGTGTCTGCAACGGTCTCTGGAAGGTGCTTGACGTTATGATTTCAAGTTTTGCTGAGCGGCCTGAACTTGAAACCAGTCACCTAATACACTCTTCTCAAAACACTACAGCGTAGACAGACGATATGAACCACGACATCCTACGCACCCCATTTGAGACTTGAAGCACTTCGCCTCAGACGTGCAACTCTTCTTGAAGCCTCTGTGCCCTTAAATTTGAATCCTGGATCCCAAACTCTCCCTAAACCCTGAACCTCTGCGCACCACCGGAGGACTCCCATATCGTCGTTTTGGGGGGTTTACTGCATTTTGTTGGTAAAGGGCCTACGAACGGGATGCGAAAAGCTGCCTGTCTCTGGTCCACGCCGTAGCCTCACAAAGTGGGCGGAACGGGGGTTGTAGGGTTTTATGAGGATGTATAAGGCTCTGGGGTTTATCGTGTTCAAGGGTCTGACGGTCTAGCCCTAAACCCTAAACCCCAAACCCTGAACCCTAAGTCTAAACATGATACCTACCTTGCCCTGAACTTGGGGCCATCGGGGTTGGGATCTTTGTCTGGGAAGCCCCTAGCCCATAATCACTAGGGTCCCTTAAAGGGGTTTATAGGGGCTATATACAGATAATGGAAAAGAAAATGGAAACTACTATCTAAGGCTTAGGGTCTACGACTGAATAGTCTAACTTCTTCTAATTTCCTACCACTTTACTGGGATAAGGCTTAGACTTTTAGGTTTGGGGTTGAGAGTCGAGAGGCGTAAATATCTACGTAGAGCACAGGGCCCTTGCGAACTCTGGGGACAGAAAGCTTCCTACTAACGATTATATAAAATGGATGCTTTCAGAAACCTTCCACGAGTGCTGGTAATGATTTGGGAAAACAGCCGCACGACACATGCCTTTCATCTGGTACTGTGGTCACGTCCCTGTACCCCGTACCCCGCCCCTACCAGTCACCAGTGTACCCGGGCCGGGTTCAGAGCTTGTACCAGCCAAGGGGTGCGACGCATCCAGGCTCAAATTCTGAGCCCTTCCCAGAGGGTCCGTCGAGGGATTTTGTATATACTGAGGCCACGAAGGGTTTCCAACATGCCTGCTTTGGGACACAAGTATATACCATATACCTAGCCGTATCCTTAAACCCTAAACCCTATACTATATGGCGATTGCGCTCTCGATTTTACAGACCACTGCTCCCACATCGTTGATCTCAGGACAAAAGCACCAGGTGATGAATCAGCTCAGAGCTTCCCATGAAAACTTGAGGTGGGTATAGGGTTTAGGGGTTTAGGGTTTAGGGGATTTAGGATTGGGGGCCTGGGATGTAGGACTAGGTAGGATTTAAGGTACTAAGCCCTAAACCCTCAACCCCCCCTACCCCCGCCAGAAGGCCTGAGAAGAAGTTCACAACATCTGCCACAGAGGCAGTGTAAGGGAGCCCTCTCCTCGGCAAAATGACGGTTTAGGGTTTAGGGTTTAGGATTTGGGGTTTAGGGTTTAGGATCAGTTTTTTCATGGAAAAGAAAATGGAAACTTCTTCAATATATAGGAGCAATATAGGGATAATGGAAAAGAAGCTGGAAACTACTATAATATGGGTTATATAGGGTTTATGATTTCTCGATTTGCTGCGGGCTTTGGGGTCCAGGGGTTGAGAGCTTAGGGCTTGGGGGCTTAGAGCCCCTTGTTCCTTGAGGCTCTTGTTCCATGGAAAATACTTACGTTGGGCCTTCATGAGTAACCATAAGGGTCCAAAGACCCAAATAATAGGGTTGTAGGGCCCAAATACTATAATATACATGGATATACATGGTATTTGGGCCCTAAAACCCTATTATTTGGGTCCTTGGACCCTTAGAGTAAAAGTAGCACCTACGATGAATTGTTTTTGGAAGGGCTTCGACTGTTGGGCTTACAGTTTAGGATCGGCGGTCTGAGTGAACAATGGGAGCCCTGTAATTCGGATTTTCTGGGCTCGTCCAGACGTCCCGTTTTGGGCAAACCCTCAAGCTTAACTCGTGAGGTCAACCGTCAACCAGCCCTCAGGGCATGTTTGGGGACTGTGGGCCATTATTTTACCTACTGTTGAGGTCCAGATGTTGGGGACAAAGGTAGTATGGTATGCAGCATAGGGTCAATCTACTATAGCGATGCCCTAAACCTGACACCCTAGTTAAATGCAAAACTTGAGGGCCCGGAATCTTCAAACTGAAGGCCAAAAATCCCATCTTCTACACCTTGCCAGAGCTGTCTGCCCAAAGCTACCCTGGATTGTAAAAAAAAAAAACAGAAACTCCAGTGCAACTTTCTTTTTGGAAGCATATTTTTTAATCCCTGACAAAGCAACCCTAGCAAAACCGCAAAAAGGACTACACGTCCTTGAGTCAGCAACACGCTTTGGCTCTCATTTTCCGTCTGCTTCCTCTTGCTCTGCTGGTCCCCAGCCTAGGCGACATCGCAGGGCAAACATCTCCTCCAGACAAAAAAGGCTTACCCTACTTGGAGGTTCATGGGACTTAGTAACTAGTTATAACCGGGGCTATAACCCTACATATAATTGGGGTAACCCCTATAAGGCCATGTAGGGGGGTTATAAGTAGGGTTATAAACCCATCATAAGTAGTTACTAAGTCCCCCTGACCCTCCAAGTAAAGCTCCTGGGACTATTTGGGGCTTTCTGAGGGAAGGTTTGGGCTTTGGGGACGCTAAGGTTTGGGAATCAATTCCAACTTGAGGGTCCAAGGGCCTTAGGGTAGGGTTTACGGGGGCGCGCTATGAAAGATTAATATCGGTTTTTCGGGATGATGTGGGGTTTATGGGGTCCTCTGAGGGCTTAGGGGCCACGTTGTGAAGTAATCATAATGGTATTGCCATAAGGAAATGCCAGAAATGGTAAGCCTCCATAGTTGCCTCTGATTACCTTGATGGCGCTGCATGGAGGTGCGTTAGGGTCCTTACATATTCCTATTATACAGTCTCTACTGGGCAAAAGGCTTAACCTAAAAGGTGCACCTAGAGTAACCCATGCATCCAAAGACAAAGCTTTTGCGCAACATGTGGGTATCTTGGCTATGTGAGGATGCGATGCAACATTGCCCATTTAGCATTCAAGTCGCTGCTTCTGCTGCATTGCGCAGGGTGTTGTATGAAAGAATCATACAACGGCAAAGATTTTGCAGAAAGGCCTGCCAAATCGCTTCAGAGGAACAGAATACAGACCAAACTGTAGCGGACCAGCCAACTGCATGCGGCCCAACTTTGCCATCTGAAACCTGGGCTTGGCTCGCAGGAAACTCGTTCGTAGAACGTCGAGTCTGCTGCAGTGGCAGGCGCTTGCTTCATAGTCCTCACGGCGACTTTTTGCCTTTGCCAATGCCAAGTGAGCCCCACTCCGCACAAAATACCTGTCTCGTTCTGGTGAATGCATCTATGCATCATCTTCTCCCGGGCAGATGTGGCAAAGGCGAGTTCCCTTGACCAGGACCTCAATTTAGAGGGTTCAAGGTTTAGGGCTCAGGGTTTAGGGTTTAGGGTTTACGGTTTAGGGTTCAGGGTTCAGGGTCTAGGGTTCAGGGTTTAGTGATTAAGGTAAGGTTATAATCCCCGGTCTCTTCCTGGTTGTGTGTGGTCTCTTTTTCTTAACAAAATTCCATCAAGGCGATGCTTCGCAACCAGACGTCCCTCCAATTGGGAGAGGGCAATATTCCCTGCGCGCATAGACGGGCCGCCTATGCTTGCAGTGGCGGGCCGAGAAGTCCATGTTGCCACATATACCCCCAAAGGTCCACGTAGCTGTATGGTGAAGACTCCGGCCCTAAACCCTAAGCCCTGAACCTTAAAGCCTAAGCCGTGAAACCTAAACCCTAAGCCCTGAACCCTAAACCCTAAGCCCGTCCAAGTAGGTATATGGGAAGGAACCCTTTGGTCCCTAATTTCATACTTCATCCCTACCTGGACCCTTCTTCCAGAAATTCTGGTTTCATGTAGGGTTTATGGGTATGTAGAGGTTCCCCCTCCCCCCTGTTTGTGGAAGTCATCCTATCTTGAAATCCGCTTCCGATACATGTTCATCAATTATGTACACCGTGACATATCTCAACACAGTTGCACCAACTCCTTCTGTTTCCGAATATTCGCTGCACCTGGAACGCTGGCTTTTGAAACCGTACAGAAAGCAACATGAAGGGCCCAAGCAGCCCTAAGCCCTAAACGCATGGGATAGGAAGCCAAGCTAACTTCCGTTGAGATCCCAGTTTCTGCCTTCCCCTCGCCCAGAAAACATTAACCCCAAAACCCTAAACCCTAAACCCTGGTTGCGCGGCTTGGGCCTTTAGGTATACCAACCATTCCCTAGACAGCGTCGAGTCCTGCTGAAGTCTTGCCCAGTGTGCTGCCTGGCACGCAGTTAAACCCTAAACCCTACACCTAAGCCCCAAACCCTACCAGGGTCTCGGGCTTAGGCCTACACTTAAACGATAAACCCTGAACCCTAAATCTAAACCCTACAGCCCTAGTCACTAGTCCCAATTCAGATCATCTTGACCGCGGACAAGACTTACTAAGATCCCTCTTCGTTACCCCTTGTTTAGGATACCTTATGACTAGTATCTTAACTGCAAAAAAATCAGGTACTCTGACAAAGGGGTAGAGTATGGAGGATTTGGTAGTGTTGAGGATTTCGTGTTGAGTGCTTAGGGCTCAGGTTTGGGGTTTAGGCTGCTTAGAACTCATGAAAGTTATGGGGAAGAGGTATAAATATGAAGATAACACAATGCAGTTCAGTATCAAACCTACGACGGACAGGATGTAGAACAAAACAGCCTCGGTTTCCTCATGTTACAATATATAAATTTTCAGATGACCCTTATACGTTCTCAATGTTTGCTGTAGTTCAGGTTCATCTCCCATACACGGAGAATCACGGAGAATCCTCCAAGGGTCGGCGTATATTCAGCCTGTATATCAACCGTGCTACTGTATGAAGGATCAATTTCCGTAGCTTCCATGCTCTAAACCCCAAAACCTTCAATAAAGGAATATACACTGAATCAAGTTAAGACCCTGGAAAAAAATCCGTGGCCAACCTACAATCCTTAGTGTGCAACGCAGCGGCAGCTAAAGTTCTATGAAACACGCAAATTTCTCCATCAAAGGTCCCATACTATACTCCCCAGACTTAACCTATTCGGGGCCAAAAGATTGTAACCAATGTCATATACTGCCCAAGATGTTGTTCTACACTTCCTAGTACCAAAATGCTAGGCTCTCATTCATTGATTACTCGGACCCGTAGGAGTCATGGTTTAGGGTTTAGGGATTAGGGTTCAGGAGCTGTAGGGTTTAGGGATTAGGGTTTAGGGATTAAATTAGGGACCCTAACAGAAGGACAGCCAAAAGAAAAGAGACCCACGAATCTGAGAAGCTGGCTGCAGAAGTGGGGGAGCGCATCTAGGGGCCATTACTATATCGAGAAAACCCAAATACATAAGCACCCAAAACCCAGAAGCCTTAACCTTAAATCCGAAATAACATAAGAATCTACACATAATGGGACCAACCCTGTAGGCCGGGTATTCAATACTGTTGATACCCAAACTCCTGCATGACCTTTGTGTACTATTTAGGGTTTAGGGTGTGTATTCCCGAAATATAAGGTAGTTAGGGTAGCGCAGGTCTTTTAGTATCCACTGTATAATGCATATACTCCGCAATTCTGCGTTACAATTACCCTAGAACCTCAGCCTACCCTGGATTGGACCCTAAAGTGGCCACTATTGCGTGGTTTAGGGTTTCGGGTTTAGGGTTCCCAACTACCTAAACCCCACAAGTATGTAACAAATAGCCCTAAACCCATAGTAATAGCCCAAAAGGCCCAACTAAGGGTGCTAGGAAGGTCCCAGGCTTCTCAAACCCCTAAGTACGCAATGATTAGAAACCTTGGCAACCAAATTAGGGTTAGGGTTTAGGATTTGGGGTTTAGGGTTATTGCTGGGTACTTGGACCCAATACCCTGAACCTAAACCCTAACTCTATGCAATGCCTCCTTTTCCATGGGCGGAAGCTTGGTAAGGTCGAAGATTACGTCGAAGTACCTGACTATGTATAAGGTCTAGGGTTTAAACGTTTTGGATTTGGGGGGGCATGCAATCTAGGACCATGGTATAATGTAAGGCCATGACAATTGCAATAGGGAGTGATCATGGATACAGGGTGTACCTAAAGCAAAAGGCTTTTGACCTGATAGTTTAGGAGATTTCTGTTTTTACTTTGGATGGTATACCCTGCCCCTAACTCTAAACGCCCACCCTAGGCCACAATGTGCGTTTTGGGCCTCCCCCTGTGTTTGTAAGGGCAGCTAACGTGGACACGTGATTAATACACCCCCCTCTGCTTAAGGGCCATAATCACGGCTCTAAATTCTCTCAATAGAGTTTCCTAAACCCTAAACCCTAAATCCTACACCCTAAACCCTAAACCCAAAAAAACTGCACTTACGGACCTTAGGAGCAGCTTGAGAGGATTAGGGGACCCAGGCATCTGTGAAGCTATTTCCAAGTAGTTTAGGGTTTAGGGTTTCGTTCTTGGGGTTCAAGGTTTAAGGTTTAGTTCTTAGGGTTTAGGGTTTAGTTCTTAGGGTTTAGGGTTTAGGGCATAGGGTTCACAGTTTAGGGTTATCCTAACTGTCAGGGATATAGCCAGTAGCGGGTGAAGATAACTGTTTGGTATTCCTTCTGAGCTGACCTTTGTACTTCTTGTGAACCCCTCCTAGTCTCTTCAGGTAAAGATATACAACCAATATACCTGACAGTGCCCCTTAAGCCCTATGTACACCAACAGTTCATGTCCCCACTTGTCAACCCTAACCCCGATATCCTAACCCCAAACCTGTCACCCCAAATCCTCAGCCATGCGCCGCCGCAGAGCCTAATCAGCAAACTAACCCAAACCTGAAGAGCCCAATCCCCGAAGCCTTCATGCGCGCTACCCTAGGCTGTTGAATCGCAAAACTCTATATCCTCCCTGCATCCCAAATCCCTGTACCCGAAACTTAAACCCTAAACCTCAAAACTTTGAATTAAGGAATACACGTCCTAAAGCCCTGAACACCTAAATCCTGAGTCCTAAACCCCTTAAATCCCAAGCCCTATACCCCTAAATCCCCTAAAACCCCTAAAACCCCTAAAGCCCCTAAATCCTGGGTCCGTACGCAACACCAAGGTCCTTGCATCTCGCGATGCAAGCGGAGAAGCTCTTCGCGGTGTTGGAGGAGCCTCAGAGTCTAAGGGTCCAAGGACCCAAATAATAGGGTCCCTTTAAAGGGGGTTATAGGGGGATATATAGGGGATTATATGGGGGTAATTATTTAGGGCCTAAATGATGAAGTTTTAGGGTTCAAATACTATGATAGTAATGGTGTTTGGGCCCTAAAACCCTGTTATTTGGGTCCTTGGACCCTTAGGGTCATAGTCCAGAGTTTAGGGCTTTGGCTTTTATTGGGCTTTGGGCTTTTAAGGTTTAGGGCTTTTAGGGTTTAGGGTTTTAGGGCTTTGGGTGTTTAGGGTTTTAGGGCTTTGGGTGTTTAGGGTTTAGGTGTTTTAGGAATTAGGGCTTTTAGGGTTAAGGGTTTTAGGGCTTTGGGTTTTTCGGGCTTAGGGTTTTATGGCTTAGAGTTTCAGAGATTGGGGTTTTAGGGGTTTTGGAGAGTTTAGGATTTAGGCTACGTGTTACATGGTTTAGGGGTTAGAGTGCATGATGTGGGGGACCCTAAACCCTGTATAGGGGTTTCCCAAAATCAGGGGTACTGCTGCAGATACGTTCTTGGGGGTCCCTACACAAGGGATTCCCATATTTGGGGTCTATCAGAATTATGGGGCTTCCCCTCATTTTGGGCAATACCTTATATAAGCTAGTCTATAGAATTTCATATTGAGGATTCTTGCTGGCGGCCTTACCGGTTAGGGTCCCTCCATAGGATTGGGTCCTCACAGTACTGCTTACGGTTTCAGATCTCGACATTGGATTCAGGGTTCCATTAGGTCCTGAGGGTCGGATTGCTTGTCTAGAGTCCATGCACTCGGTGGATGGAAGAAGTCCTGCCCCACCGTAAATCTTATACCTCATCACCAGGAACTACAATCCCTAAGAAACCCGGAGCAGTGCAAGATCTGTTGCATCCGCCATAGGACTTAGGGTTTAGGTCTAAAGTCCTGAGGCCTTAGGTGTACCCGACAACCTATTCAAGATCCACGTGCTCTTAACAATGCAGAGACTGTGCCCAAAATGACTTAATGACAGCCTTCATCCCGCAGCCTTTCTGTGAGAACCCAACCCCTAAGGGTCCAAGGGGGAATACTATAATTCAAATGGTATTTGGGCCCTAAAGCCCTACTATTGGGGTCCTTGGACCCTTAGGGCAGCTGTCCTTAGCAGGGGACAACCGTACCCTTCCCTTGACATGGGACCTGGAGATGGTCCCTTTGTAGACGAATGCCCTTTTAGCTGGGGGCTATATATGGGATTCAATGTTTTCTTGAAAGCAGTAATTCTGCAAGGAACCCTAAACCCTACACCCTATACCTAAACCCTAACTAAATCCTACACCCCAAACCTAGCAACAGAATACTGGTCACCCTTTAGCCTTCTGCAATACCTATACCCTCATTAAGCCTTACTCCATGGCTGAGGGACCCAGGCGCAAGGAGGTAGGGTTTAGGGTTTAGGGTTTAGGGTTAAGGGTTCAGGGTTTAGGGTACAAGGGAACTCCCTGAACCCTAGGAACTACATGGAAGGGGGGGGGGAAATTACGTTCAAAGTCCAAAAACCAATAATCCGAAACATTCAACTATCCCACAAATCATAACTCAAATCGCTGAAGCATACCTACATACATCAAGCTAGACCCGCAGCAAATCTAAAGAAACAAAAGCCGATGTACAAAAAAAGAACGTCTGGGTAACTGTGTTACTGAAGCAATGCACCCTTAATCCTTACTGCCTAGTTCAGGAATAGACCTTTAGCCTCATTAGAAACTGTAGTCTGTTGTGGGTATACATTCCTTAAATGAAGCGCTTGGAAGTTCAAAAAACTTAACACGGCAACCTTAAATCCTGAACCCTACAGTACACCTCTAAACCCTAAGCCGCGGGGCATCTGAAGAGATGTCAGGATATCTTCGTCCCGCGGCATCTCGTGCAAGTGCTTCTCCTTTAGGCCCCTTTGTTTGGAGCTTACCCTAAAGCACACTAAGCCCTAAACCTCTAAAGCGTGCGGGCTCTTCTGGGTTGATTCGAAGGGACTTAAACTAAGTCACCAGAAGAAGGACACCCCATCATTTAATTACTCTATATACATATATATATATAGACATATATGTATATGTTTATATATCCACATGATGATGACTTCACCTAACTTCGGTTCCTTAACAGCAAGCCAGTCTTGGAACCCCAAAGTTCGATCACACGCCGTGCCAGCCGAGTCCCTCCCCTCCACTCCCCTACCGCCCTGAGAGCCAGGACAGCCCAAAGAGCCTCTGGTACGATGGATGGTTTAGGGTTTAGGGTTTAAGGCTTAGGGACCCTCAGTACCGTATAGTGTATACCCTGGGAAGTGTGGGAGTTTGGCATACTAAAGTCACTCAGGTAGCACGAAGCTTCGGTTGTTGGCGGAAATCTTTAGAGTTTTGGCGTTAGGGTTCGGGGGCTACCTGAAGTCTCTTAAAAGCATGGGAGGTACAGATATTACACTAGGGAGTCTGGGTCGTGCCAGAGTTCCTCCAGCAACCCTAAACCCTAAACCCTAAATTGTCGCTACGGTGCCTAAACCCTAAGCCATCGTTACAGGGATCCTTAACCCTAAAACCCTAAAACCCGAATATGTAAGTCCTAGATTCGCCAAATGACTGCAACCTCAAATTGTGGCTTCACTGAGTTGCTCCCTGGGGCTACGGTTTAGGGTAGCATTACTTTGGGTTTGGCGGCAGATTCTGGATTTTGAAATTTCGAAATTTTGAAATTAAGGAAGTTTGGGGACCCTGAGTAATGGCAAGTTTATATGGGCTTGAAGGTTTAGGGTCTGGGGTGTAGGGTTTGGAGACTTATGTCAGCCTTTGACGCATCCTTTTGCAGCCCAACTAGCTATCTAGCAAGTTGTCTACTACTACTGAGTGTAGAACCCATTCTCCCGGGTTCCTCCATCTGTCACTCCCACTCTATACTGAAACTGTTGGGTTTAAGGTTTGGGTTTAGGGTTCAAAAGGGCTTTAGGGTAATACTGAATTTTGTGAGGAACGGGCGAAGCTTCTAACCCCTGACCTTGTTTCTGGAATGTAGACCTGACATCCTGACCCCCCAGCTCGCGTTTGAGGGGTTTACCTTTTGGGTTTAGCATTCAAACTTCTGACCCGTCAAGATAAGTCTTGCACCCTAAGCCCGCTCCCACCCTAAACCTCATGAATCCTAAACTTTCCCCAACCACAACAAGTCATGTGAGTTGCTTTGGGAGTTATACGCTTCAAATCTTTGGGTGGCCATATGAGCTATACTCTAAA
>CAJNIZ010043478.1:4866-23655 GCA_905231905.1 Symbiodinium pilosum
CCCCCCTCCCCCCCAAAAAAAACATTTTGACATTCCATCACTGTCTCAGGTTTTTCGTTGGGATGAAGCTCATCCCCAAAACTTGGGCTTTAATTTGCTTGTACCGCCCAAAGCCGACATGTCTAATTTGCTTACTTCCCAATATTTACATGTTTTATGTGTTGACACTCTCTGTCTCAGGTACTACCTGCAAAGATCCATCATAAGCTTCATCTTTATAAACATTCCCACAAGGACGCTACTGCGGAATTCCAGAGAAATATCTTTTATGATGACCGCCAAGGGAGTTCCCTAAGAAGCATGCCGATTTAGATGCCCTCTCACATAACGATCACTAGTCAAATCTCCTTGTATGCAGCGTCAAGCAGACTCCTTAATCAGGATTCCCATTTAGCGAACTTAAACTTAACTCCTAATAAGAATCTTTGATAAGGCTTCTTGTGATGAACACTTCACATGAAACTTGGACCCATCATCAATCAAGCTCATCAGCCAAGACCCTATGAATTTGATTAAAAATTGACTCCTAGTACCCTGAACCCTAAACCCCAAACCCTGAGCCCCAAGCCCTGAACCTTAAACTGAACTCTAGGCAGCTGAGCTACAGTCTAAACTCCTAGTCTCCCGCTTAGAAACCCGGACAATACTCCCCTACATAGCCCCCTTTTAAGGAGGCTAGACTGTAGCTCAGATGGAGCCACAAGTCGATGCTCTAGCAAGCTGAGTTTGTTACCGTTTAGGGTTCAGGGTTTTCATCCCAACCCCCGTTTCTGAATACTTTAGGGTTTGGGGTTTTAGGGTTTAGTGTTTAGGCTAGTAGGTAGTAGAACAGGACCCTAAACCCTAAACCCACAAAACTTAAACCCTAAACTCCGAACCCTAAACCCTAAACCGCGTGGGGGTTCTTAGAGAGCTTTGGGATGAAGAGCTGGGTTCCCAAAAGGATTTTGGGGTCCCCACTAGGGACGGTGTAGAAAGAAAATCTGAAGCGCTCCCAGAAACTCCTAGCAAAGCTTAAAAACCTCAGGGGTTCCTAGCGTTTGGGGTTTAGGCTTCAGGATTCAGGGCTTAAGGCTGAGTACTACGTCCCTGCTTCCCCAGGTTGCCAATGAAGAACCTTACGTGATTTTAGGTTAAGCACTCAGCATAGCCGGCGGGTACACAGACCCAAGCAAGGATCTAAAAGGTAGATCTCGTGACAAGGTATCCCATACTAATGCATAATGCATGAGGACATTTCTGGGAGCCTTTTATGAGGCATCTGCTTGCTAGATCCTAAAAGTCCTAAGCCCTAAGTCCTAAACCCCAGAAGTCCTAAGCCCCAGACCCCATATTTAGCCCTTAAGGGGAATCTACCTTTTGTAGACTCTCCCCGGGGTCCGGGTAGGAATCCAAACTACAAGAGGCCAAGCGGCTCCCAAAGCACAACCAAGAATAGACCATGCAGACAAGATCCGGGAGCTTAGGGTTCTTTGGCAG
Source organism: Symbiodinium pilosum (assembly GCA_905231905.1). Classification (NCBI taxonomy): domain Eukaryota; class Dinophyceae; order Suessiales; family Symbiodiniaceae; genus Symbiodinium; species Symbiodinium pilosum. Next base: position 6,346 of record CAJNIZ010043478.1, read on the forward strand.
GTTAAGGGCTTAGGGTGTAGGGTAGTTTCCAAACCCTGGGCCCTAAACAGTTTCGAGCGAGTTTCCACAGTCTGCTCCACGCGAGGCTCATTCGCCCGCACCACGAGCGGCTCATTCCCCCCATTTGCAGGCCGCTCATCATCTGACATTGTGGGATTCGTGCAAGGTGCACAATCCCTGAACCCAAAACTTTTAAAGAGCCCCATGACTTCTGTCTGACACCTATACTTGGCTACCCGAGGCTCTATAATACTTGGCTACCCGAGGCTCTATAGAATGATACTCGATGAGCCCCAATATGAGCCGCAAAAAGGCACGGTGCGCAATGCCTGAGCCCAATTCGTATCCGAAGGCACCGTTGTTGCTTACTTCTTGTAAATGCTCAACTGGTTTCTGTTGCAAATGGCCACCAAGGCAAGAAAACGCCCAAGTGAAATGGAATTCTCTCAATGCTGTTGTCTGTACGTCTTCGCAACTTCAACTTCTTGGAGCCAGGAACATTGCGCAGAGACCTGGCAACCTGCTTATGTACAGCTGTTGCTGTGAGCTTCTGGGCTTTATGGGATTTGGATTCAGGTTTTGGGGGCAAGCAAAATAAAATCTAGGCAGCACGGCAACCCCTTCTGTTGAGTAGTGTTTTTTTGGTAGTTGAACCTAGTAAGATTATATTCCTCATATAAAATACTATACCCAAAAGGAGGATATAATCTTACTCTTTATTGGGTACCATAATATCCCCAAATAAAATACTACTCTGTTGAGAACCGCGCCCCCTCAGAAACGGCCATCTGCAAGGCCCTCCTACACTGGTCCAAGGCTGTAACTAGGAACCCAAAACCGTTAACCTAGGGTTCGAATAGAGAGAGAGAGAGAGAGAGTGAGAGAGAGAGAGAGAGAGAAAGCGGTGCTGCCATCATTGTGTTGTGCCTCGGTGCCAGGGGCGTGTTCAAAACTACGCTCGATTCATATCTATGTGCCGCTTGCATAAATCATCGACTACCCCTTCCAGAACACCTGCAAGAAAACTTGTACTCTGCTCTCATGCCACTTGTATAGCTACATAGCACACAGTCCAAGTTTGGGGTTCACAGTTCACGGGGTGGGCCACATGTTTACGCAACTGGAGAATGGATTCCGTGACTGCGACTGATGAGACTTATAGCTATGCTTCTCTCCAGGTCTGGCTCTACCCCAATCGTGCCACCTCTATCCTGTACCCTAATCCCTAAGCGCCATACAAACCCTAAACCTAGGTGCTAGACCCAAATCCCTTACCTGTGAACTTGAAATCTAAGCCCGCAAACTCTGTTATACCCTAGACTCTACGCCTATCAACCCGAAACTCCTCAACCGCGCGTGGTTCTCTTTCTTCGCCTTGTCAATTCATTGGGTTTTGAGCTCAAAACTACCCTAAACCCTAAATCCCTAAACCTTAACCCTAATAGGGCTCAGGAAGTTTAGGATTTAGCGTATTCGCTTTGCGGAGCTCAGCGTCTTGAAAAATGCGGCAAAGCCTAGGATGCTGGAGCCTCACCCACGCAGCCGATAAAACAAGAGGGCATAGGGTTTAGGGGTTAGGGGCTTGGGTTTAGGGGCTTACCCTAAACCCTAAACCCCTATGCCCCAAACCCTAAACCCTAAACCCTAAACACCTGATACACAGACTTGGGAGTGCCTGTAAGCAAGATGATTTTGGGTTTAGAGCTTAGCATTGGCTACTGCCCTCCTAACCGCTGGATAATGCTTAGAAACTCATCATAAGTAGTTCCCCTGGTATGGACGATTACTCGGTGGGGGCACCCAGGTTGAGCATAGTATCCTCCCTCCGAAGGACCCCTGTGTCCCCTTCGTCATCCAGGGTTTGGGGTTTAGGGCTGAGGAATCTCTAAGAATCCAGGGCTACCATGGCCCGCTAAACCCTTAAACCCCTAAACCCTAAACCCAAATTGAATTCTAAACCCCAAGTCCAAGACCCAAAACCCAAATGGAATCCTAAACCCTGAATTCTGCACCCTCAATCCCAAACTCCCTTGTTTACCCTAGATATTTCCATGAACGCAATACACACTCGACGCAGGTGCTATGTTCGGACTTTTTCTCATCTCCGCGCATGCTAGGGCAACTCTGCTTTCCAGCTGGTAGGGCTTTGGGCTTGGGTTTTACCGTTTGGGGTTTAGGGCTTCGAGCTTAGGATTTCGGTCTTTGGGTTTGTGGTTTAGGTCTTGGGCTTTAGGGTTCATGGTTCAAGGTTTAAGTCCCCTTTGCCGGGGGAGCTTTGCCCCCTTCTCCCAAAGTTCTATGCTACGAGCCAAGGAGTCCAAATACCCAACATCTGACTACTTGATAACCGACTTTTTAGGTAACTGGGAACCCTAGGGTTAAGGTTTAGGGTTTAGGTCCTAAACCTTACATCCCAAAACCTAAAACCCTAAACCGTATCCCCCGAACCTTCAGACCTAGCAGCGTGGCAGGCAATCAGTCGGTATCGATGTGGCGCTCCAGGGGGCGTTTGGTCCCTCTGCCCTTTCTCTTTTGAACCTGAAAATGGGTCTAGGGGCCACATGGAAGTTCAGGGCAATTAGAACCCAATATCATAACTGGTACTTATAAACACTTTTGAACCCATATTACCGCAGATAATGTCCTGTAGCTGGCTAACGCAGATCCAGAACCTCCATATCACCTTGTCGTGATTCAGTTCTGAGCTATCATAAACCCGTTAAGGGTAGTAACAACAATATGGCCAGGACCAACCAGGTTAAGCATGAGGTTGGTATTGACAACGATGATCTGACTGTATCAATCTTGCCATCAAGCAACGAGAAGGTCAAACAGCAGCGTCGTGAGGTCAGCGTCCTGCCGAATGATTGCGCGCAGCTCTTCCGACTGCGTCTCCAAGACTTCGCAGTCGTTTGCTCTAACCATTTTCAGGCATGCCTGGATTGGCATGGCAGCGGCGGCACGACAAAGCAAACAAAAGATAGGCTCATGAACCCAGACCCTGAACGCAACGCCGCATTGCACTTGCAATGCATGAGGGTCCTCGCAGGAACGCGTAGCCTCCACCCGTACTGGAGATACGGTCATCCCTTGCATCTCCATTAGCATGGCTACAGCTTGGAAGCCTGAACCCTGACATAATTTCTCTACGCCGACAGTAAGTAACTGGACCTGAAAGTACAGATGGGACCCCCTTTGGCCAAATAATATAGCTACGTGGTCCATTTGGGTATGTCATCTCTATGTGATTCAACCATGGCATCAAATCTCTCTACATGCCTACTGCTCTGAACTAGGACTCTGCATCAAGGAGACCGCTTCCAGACAGCCTCCACTGCCGATGACGCGGCCCAAAAATAGCAGCACATTCTCGGGCGAGAGCAAGTTCAGGAGGGCTTTCCTAGAATACAACGGGTGCCGGAAAATATCACATTCGTTTTTTTTGCCTTTGTTACTCTAAGTAGGACCCAACCGCCAAATGTGCAAACGGTGCTACTCGAGTCCGATTTTCTCAGCGTGGACCAAGAAATCCTGAGCTGCTGTGTTTGAGCTTGAATTGAATTTGGGGAAAAAGTTTGGGGTTTACAGCTTAGGGCAATTACCCAGACCCTGAAAAACTGTCATTTACTACATACCCATACTGTTAGTAGCTTAACTCACCTTCCTCCAACCCCCATAAGCCCCTCAATGTCCCTTCATCCGCCAAATCATTACCCTGATACTCATATATCTACCCAAAAACCTGTACTATGAATAGTATTACCCAAAACCCAAGTACCTAATTCTTGGGTACTTGGACCCACTGGGCTCATTAAACAACAGTCCAGGCTCCTTCTGCTGGTAGCGATCTGCCAGCTTTCTGCAGTCAAAATAATATTCGTGGTCTTCGAGGTCCTCTGCATGGACAAATGTGTCCGACATGATGAAGCGCAGCAATGCGGTCATGGCTTTGCAGTTGATGGTGGAATCTTTGCTCAAATCCACCTCGTTTGTTCTTCCTTCTTTGAGCCGAGGCTCCGTGAGCATTTTTCGGAAATACTCGGAGCGTGTCATCAGAACGCGCTTGTCCAGGAACAAGCATGGCCCAGTGGAAAGCCTGAAAGTCACTTGCGTAACCTGCTGAGTGAGGTCCACGCTGGAAAGAAAGGTCTTTGCAACTTCTTCAGGTGCTGGCAGCCTTACTTTTGCCCGGACATGCACGGTTGATAACAGCTCATTTTCAAAGTCAATGATATAAGGGGGAGTGAAGACCCCCCCAAAACTGTCCTCGGTCTCGCCTTCTGCCATATCATAAGTATCTTCGTCCTTAATGAAGCAGCCTGAAGGACATTCGACCCAGTTGTCGTGGTCATTTGTTGTTGTGCGTTCCCAAGCATCATCTGATATCAGCACTTCCCAAGCCAGCTGCTCAGCAGTCCAAGGCCCTTTCTCACAGCCAGGTGCAAAGAATATCTTTACATATGCTGCTGTGGACTCAAAGGGGTAAAAGCTCAGTTGGATGCGAAAGCCGTCGGCGGGGCCTACAATGTCACTCAAAACGTACTCACCCTCTTTGAAGTCTTGCAGGTCCTTACAGGCATCCAACATGGGAGCTCTGTTAGGGTGTAGGGCCGGGGCATAGTAATCCTGAAGAAGTACACCCAAACACTTGAACTGAAAACATACAGTTCGAACACCCCCTCAGTTTCTAGTCGTGCGAATGTCACTATCAGGCCTACTTGCAGACCACTGCTCCCAAAGCTTCCCCCTTAGCTAATTAAGCTTCTTGAGGGTCAATTGGAGCGAATCTAGGGGAAACCTTAAGGGGGAGGTGGGGGGGGGAGTGCTATACTCCATCATCCTTATATGCATTATAGCCGTTTTCCACTTTCTTGTCCGTTTCACACTCCATTACTGGGGAAATATCCCTAAACCCTGAATCGTGTATAATCCTTACATACCCAAGCCTCCTGTAGATTTGAGACCCTAACCCTGAACCTCAAACCCTACACTCTAAACCTCCTAAACCCTAAATAACGTAAACCCTAAACCCCAAACAACCTGAACCCTAAACCCTAAACTGCTGCTACAGACATGTAGCCTTTACGTCCAGGGTCATCTCCTGATGCCCAAAGGGTTTAGGGGCTAGGGGTTAGGGTTTGGGGCTTAAGGTCTAGGGGTTAAGGTTTCAGGTTTGTTGGGGTTTAGGGTCATACAGGAGCTCTACTTGATTAAAAAGGGCTAGATGTGGAATTGCTTGTGGATATGTGGGGTACTCGAAAGAGTTGGGAGTAAAATGCTGAAGAACCAAATGGAAGAGGAAGCGCGCATTAAATGGAAACTGGGATTAGAATCCGGGCTACACAGGGATCTTCTATGAGTTGTGTTCTTCAGAATTTCTGGTGCTTGTAGCGTGAGATGTTCTTGTATTATGCTAGAAATCAAGAGGAGTATGAATTGTTGCTCTAGATTGGGAGTAGAGTCTCCCGGTGTAAAAACCTCATGGGGGTTGGGGTTTAGGGTGCAAGGCTTAGGGATTTTGACTTGTGAGGGACATGCTGCAAAGTGACGTCCTCATCCAGAGCCCCCCAAAAAGCTGAGCTCCTAGGCCTTATGGCCTGTGCTGTTAATTTAGGGGTCAAGGGTAAGACTGTCATGTTAAATGTCACAAAACAGAATCCGAGAAAAAAAAAAGCACAAAGAGCCCCGTCCAGAACTCTTTTTTTTGGAAGCCTGGACCCCTAAAGCCTAAACCATCCTAAACCTTAAAACCCTAAACCCTAAACCCATTATGCTTGGCGAGTATTGCCCACTCGCAAAATAACATGGAATCCCATAGACTCCCCCTCGTTTTAGGGGTTCCAAAGGTGGGATGAAGGTAGCTAGGTTAAAGGATCTCTAGCATATACTCTACTATATTTAAGGGATTACAATAGTACCCCCCCAAATATACACCCCCCTCAGATTCAGAACCCTATTCGGCCTTAACAACAGCAGTATATAGTCCTTATTAGCTCCTTAAACCCGGGGGGTGTACCTTTAGGGGGGGGGGTACTATTGTAATCCCTTAATATTGGGGCTTATTTCCTATACCCGACCTTCCTTTACCTCACCTTTTTTTGAGCCCTCTGCTCATTCTAGCGCAGTAGTCTTTGCAGGGTCTCCTTTAACTTCTCCATGTAAGTGTGGGGGAGTGCAACAGTTGTTGCGATTGAATCCTGAAAGCACAAAACTGCAATCTCCACAGTAGAGGCTACCAAGTTGCAAAATGGACAGGGGGGATTTAAACTACTTTCCCGAATTCCGAGAAGGGGGATCAATGTTTCAATGTAATCCCTAAACCCTAAACCCTCTATCGTGTTGAGATCGAGTCGCCACAGTCTGCTCGAAATTCGCCCGGCGCACAAGTGGCTTGATCTTCGCCTTTTCAGGCTCGCCATCGGCCGACATTGCAGAATCTGCTGCCGGTGCGCAATACCCAAGCCAAGGCTTCAACAACGGGGAGCTCAACCTCCAGTCATTAAATGGTAGTGTCCCAAAATAAGGGGACGCCAATCTAGACTCCAAAATACTATAGTCCTTATTATGGATACTCCCAAAAAGGTACCCCCTAATTTGGGGAAACCCCCAAATGTACCTGAAGCTCTGGCGGGCTTCTGAAGGTTTAGAGAGGTCTGGGTTCCCTCAAGAGCGCCGAAATGAAAAGAAGCGTTTTCTGATTCATTGCGCTGTTACGTATCACTCCTTTCGAACAAGCAAGCAAATCACGCAGACGTCCCCTAAACCCTAAAGCCTTTTTGAAGCTCTCCAATCTGTACGGGATTGGGAATGTCCAGTTCTAGAGCGGCACTACAATGGTTCTGCTGATGTAGCGAAACGGCAGAGTCGCCACTACCAGTACTACGTATCACATAGCAAAAGTAGTGATAATGAACAATATAATAACAATCATAATCATAATACTACTAGTTACTACTAATATTAATGATAGCGAGAGTAATCGTAAGAGTTATTGCAATCCTAAGAGCACGGGTACGGGTGATACTGTAGTACAGTAACAATGTTAAAAACGGTATTCGTAATCGCAATGTTAAGAATGAGTGTTGTTGGGCAGTACCAGGCCCTGTAGAGCCATCATGTCTTCGACATTTCCGTGAGCAGGGCACAGTGTGCTGCGCGTGTGGGCACGTTGAGCCAAACGGTTTACAGTACAGAGTTGAGGGTACTGGTCCGGTCCACAAGATATGGCTACAGCATGCAAATAAGATATGCATGTTATACTGTGGGATCCTTTTGCTAGCAATCCTTACGCAGGGTTTTGGGAGTATGTGACAAAATTTATGAGAAATATATACTCTTGACCCTGAGGCAGAAGAAATGGGTACTTCCCGACAGTAAGGGCCTATGGTTTCTAGTTTAGGGCTTGGGGCTTTTGGATAACAGTTGCTTCAAAGATATTTACGGCCCATCATATTAACAGGATCACAAACTGTTACTGAGTAGGTCCAGTAGCCTACGAGTACTCTAATCTGTAAAGCCCATGTGTCTCTACATATCCCCATATGACGGCCTCATTTCAGCCTCGTAGTCCAGGCATTAAACTGCTCTCCGTCAAACCAACTGCAACAAAGTAATTACTCCCAACCCCCCAATAGTCAACCCCCTCCACCCCCAGTATTATTAAATACTCGCCATTGTGGAAAACTAGGGGAATATCTAATACTAGGTTGGTGGGTTAAATATGGGGGGGCGCTGAGATCCAACATCAGTATCCGCGGAAGCCAGAGACCCACATTCATGCGCGATCGAGAATTGGGCGTGTGAGAGACTGGTCAAGCCGTTCTTGGGATTTCAAAGGCTTGGGGGAGAAGGGCCTTGGCACCCCTCTTGGACAATGTAATTAAGCTTTGCATGAAGTACTTTTGAACAGGTGTTCAAAGCCCATGATGTCCAAACTTTAAACAGCAAACCGGAATCGCCAAGCCCGTTTCGTGTTTAGGTCTTCCCTTGCCAAGGCTTTGCGATGTAAGCGTTCAAGACCCTCAAAAACGGCTGATTTCAGGATCTTACAAGCATCTACTGTTGATGGGTATGTGTGCTAGCTAGGTTTTGTGCTGGTAGCACGTAGAGCCTTTTCCAAAAATGCAAACCCCGAAGCCCCAAAAAGGTCCGACATCCAATCATGTCATGGCCTTTAGGCGGTCTCTTGTTCGCGGCCCTGTAGACATCTGCAAGCAATCACTGTAGGGGCCTGACTGAATTACTGCCACTATCACTTTGAGATCTTTTCGAGGTACCCAATACTATAAACAAAAGAGGAACACAGGAGCACAAACTTGGTAACTGGTTGGGTTTGCGACGGAGCCCTTTGAACAACATTAGTATATAGGCTTCTTATGAAACTAATAATGGAAAATCAAAAAACATCCCAAAGGCCAACCCTACACCCTAAACCCCTGACACCTAAAACCCTACACCCTAACTCCTGGCAAATTATAACCTATATACCCTCAACCCCTAAACCCTAAACCAAAAAATCCTAAACCCTAAATCCTGGTAAATTATACCCTAAATCCTGAAGCCTAAATCCTGGTAAATTATAGAGGCCCCTACATTACGGGCAGTTTGCCCTGAGACCTTGAGCCCCTCGCAGACGCGTCGCGGCTGTAGCTGTCTTGCGTGGGAAGACGAGGCCCAAGGGGCCTCCTAATAATAATTCTTTAGGATTTAGGGTTTAGGGGTTTAGGGCTTAGGGGTGTAATTAAAAGTTTAGGGTTTAGGGGTTTAGAGTTCAGGGTTTGGGGGTTTAGGGGTTTAGGGGTTTAGGGTTTCACCTCCCCCTTGTAATGAATTCCCCACTCGCCAAGAATAAAAATTGCCCCTGATATATCATGGTTCTATATTGGGTGGCTATTGTTATGGGGGAAGGGGGCCATTATACCCTAAACCCCAAACTCTAATCCCTTTATCAGAGAAGGGGCAAGGGCTTGACCTAAACCCGGTCTCCAAACAGTTCAGGACACAATCAGGGCTTCGTCCCAAAGACCCTAAAGTTTTTGTCAACACTAAACACTATGTAAGCCCTAAATCTAGGGTCGACCACTCCAGGTTCCCGGTTTAGGGTTTAGGTGTGTGTGGGGGGGGGGGTGTAGGGTTTAGGGTTGACGGACGAGCCCAGTCCTGTACTTATCTTCTGTCACATTTTGGACACCCTTATACTACGGGCATCATCAGGACTTGACAGGTAGGCACCGTTATGTAACCTGCTCTAGACGTGACAAGTCACAGACCAGGATCATTGTACTCCAGCAAGTTCTGCCTGCAACAATGACATAACTAAATACAAACAAGCCTAGTGTCAATTCCAACACCATGATGGGCCCTAAACCCCCTAAACCCTAAACCCTCAGCTGCCGCGTTCAAACCCCCGAGGAAGGCCGGTGAAACATCAGTGGCTGACAGCTACTTGTCGCTCATGGGAACCCAAGGGAGGACCCTGGACTCTAAACCAAAACCTCACTAAGGAGGCCCAAAGTAAGCGAAGCGAACGAGTTATGACAAGCCTCTCTCACTACCTCTGTCCCTGATTACACCGAAGTTCCCTTAATGAGGGTACCCTAGACCCTGATCCCCCCAAGCAATCCCAACGTTTCGGGTTTAAGGTTCATGAATCGGCACTACGTCGTCTTAACTTGGGGCTACACAAGTGCCTGAGAATAGGTGAGAACAGGACTTCTCATTAACTCATAATCCGGAACCCTAGATCCTACACCCCACACATCCCCATGCCCTCCCAATAATCTGCGAGATCTGTACATTGGCACTTTCCTGCTTAGAATTAATTATCTACAATTGCAGGCGGAAACTCCAGAGATCTACACTTTCGCTGTAATCCATGAAATGCCAGTTGGAACTATCCAGGGACCTCCAAGTAGCAGTGATGGACCCTACCTGTGTCCGCAAATCACTGCTGATGGGACGACGGGTAGTACACCTCGCTGATTTGTTTGGGGGAGGCGGTGTAGGTTTTGGAGTTGGGGGTGGGAACGCCTCTGCGAAAAAGACATTTGTGCTCAGGAGGTGCAGAGTGGGACCCACATGTTGAAGAATCACCATACGTTTCTGGTCTAGCATGGAGACTTAGCTGCGGTGTGTCTCAAGATTGTGTGCCCCGTTGCGGGAGAGTTTATAGAATGGCATTTGATGCCTTAGGGCCCAGCGGTTTACACCAGGGCATTTTTTCTGGAAGCTCGTTGCTTGAACCTGTGTTGGTAGAAAGGGCTTCAAAGTTTAGATCCATCTTCCAGCGCCACTCGGGACCCGGGAAGTCGAGATTCCTAAACACAGGGTTAGGGATAGACTTGCCCAAGAAGCAAGTCTCCATGAAACGCCGAATTTCTAATTAGAGTTGCCCAACTCACATTTTTAACGTCACAATCCTAAACCCCCAAATTCCCAAACCCTGTACATCTGTGCAATTCCGAAAGATCCACACACTAAGCCCTGAAGTCTGAAGCCGATTCCTCCCCTCAATCCCAAGCCTCCCAAACTTTAAACACTAAAGCCCAATCGCCAGAAAAAAAAAGAAAGAAAAAAAAACGCTACCCCTTCACTAAGGGATAGGGAATATACATTCAAAGGATGGATAGGGGTCAACTAGGGATTATCTAGGCTTAAGATACAACGATGGGGAATCACAAGGAAAGAACATGGAAAATGACATGACCGGCATTCTCTAGGGATTTATGGGACTGTAAGTGCCTTAATATTTCTTAGGGATCCTCGTATCATTTAGGGTACATGGGGGCGGTTCCAGACAGTAGGGGCCCCTTTAAAGAGTCCGTGTAACATCGGGCACCCCATTTGAAAATCCGCATTCCTCAACTAACCTGATGTCCCCTGAGAAAGCTGCAATATAAGTCTAGCTTCCAATGCGTTTTTCATGTGATGCTCCATTTCATTCTCCACTTTCGGTATATTCCCGGATGAAGGTCCCCTCGAGCAAAATTCCAACATGTTCAGCGGTTTTTTCCCTCGGTTCAGGCCCTAAGCCCTAAACTCTAAACCCAAACCCTACAAAGCCTAAACTCTAAACCCGAACCTTATAAGCCCTAAACTCTAAACCAAAACCCGAAAAAGCCCTGACGCCCCTGCGTTGGACCCTCTGGGTTATCCCTAAGCTTCTGGCAACTTGTGGCTGCGGCCCAGCCTGACATTGCAAACGGGGCTACCAAGGGTAGCTTAGGCTCAAGGTTTAGGGTCAAGGTTTGGGGTTTAGGGCTTTTTCTCTAATCCTCTCCCCCTGATATAACCCCCCCCTGAAATTACATATTCCCAATACACTATAATATAATACACCACACTGGGGGATACTTCATATTAGTGCGGGTTACTATTAGGGCTTGGGCTTGTGAGACTTGGGTCTGGGTCTAGAGAACTGCATTCAGGAGTTGAGCGCAGCAGTCGAAAGCTGTGACCAGATATCAGGAAAGCCAGAATCAACCCTAAACCCTAAACCCGAATGTAAATCCCTGATTAATAAACCCACTCCCCTTAATAGGGCTTGTAATAAGGATCCTTCTATTTGGGCCCTTAAAAGAAGAGGTTCATTAACCATGGGACTACATTACCAGGAAAGCCAGAATCAACCCTAAACCCTCAACCTTAGACCTGAATCCAAAGGGTTTAGGGTTTAGGGAGTTTTAGAGTTTAGGGTTTACAGTTCAGGGTTCAGGGTCAGAACTCTGCAGAACCCTCAAACCGTAAACCAGATCGGAATCCGAAGCCCAGGGAAGCCCAGGGTTTAGGGTTCTGGGGTTTAGGGAACCGTGACCCAAATCCCCGAAGCCTTAAAACCGAAGTATTGACCTGAAGCTAAAGACCCCTCGACCAGCCTAAAACCCTTGATCACGGGCATTGCACAAATTCTGCTGTTCATCCCTTTGCCTAACAATGAACAGTCTCCTTAATGGAAGATTTACAATATTCTCTGGACCCTAAACTCTAAAGTAAATCATCCCGTCGCTTATATAATGGTAAAATATTGAATGCTTTCATTGCGGTAACCCAAAACCTACACCCAAAACCATGAGGTAGTTTCCCCTTTCCTGCAATTTCCCCAAATGCCCCTAGATAACCCCATAGAATCCGGTAGGCCCCTAATATGTACGGGTACTCCAACCCCAAACCCTAAACGAAAAGCCTTACCCAGACCCCTGGGAGGATCTAAAAATTAGATCCCCTATATAGACCCCTTATAACCCCTATATAATCCTTATATAATTTGCCCCTTTGGTTCTAGGGGATCTAATTTTTAGCTCCTTTTGGGGGTCTGGGTAAACCCTAAACCCATCTGTTGAGCCTGTGGTGCTGAGTTTGGCAGCTGGCCGTCGGGAGGCCTGCGTACAGGTGCTTTTGTCTGTATACTCATGGTTTACGCAGGCGTCCCCAGTAAGGGGTCGCGACTAACTGCGCACAAATGACAAATGACATGGTTGAGGGTCAGGGTTTAGGGTTTAGGGCAAGTTTTGGGATTAGGGATTAGGGTTTAGGGGTCTTCTTTGAAGTTCACGGCTTTGGATTTAGGATTGTGGGTCAAGTTCCTTCATACCTGGGGTGAAGGGCTTCTGCAGCCTTTTGAGATATCGAGCCCCCTACCAAGGAGGGGCAGCAGCGTGAGGAAACCAGGTCAAGGCAGGGTTTAGGGTTTAGGGTTTAGGGCATATCCTATATTCTCGGGCAGGAAACTGGCCAGCTAAATCCAATCCACTTCCTGTATGGTAGTTTCAAGAAACAGGGAGACCCTAGTATAGACCCTAAAGAAATTGTAGCAGGATCCTTATTATGGTGACACTGTTTTTGGAAAATCCCATATATAATTTACTTAAAGCTGGATGTACCTGACGCATGGGACAACTCTCCAGTACATTTAGTACTGAGTACCTGGTGGGCAGAGTGCCTGACGTGCAGCAGCTGTGTAAAAAAGGGACCTAAACAACTACCAACAATATCATGTCGAGGTCTATGTGAGATACCTTTTGCCAGAATCATGCAACGAACCTAGGACCATAATATTGGATCTCTATTCCTTATCTCTACATGATCCTGTAGGTGCTAGATGCGATGCCCCTGTCGGGCGGGCATCTAGCCGGCAGTACGTCGCTTGTTAGACCCTTACATCTTACATGCTCCCTATATCCTGTCCTAAGGGTCCAAGTACCTATCAATCATGTACTTGCCCAAAAACTTTACTGTAATTCCTATTACCACATTCCAAGTACTTGGACCCTATGTCCTGCCTGAGGTTCGAGGTTCCGTGAGGGTACGTAATGTGAACTACCGGCATTCCCCAAGCAACAACCCAGACCCCCAAAAGGATCTAGAAATTAGATCCCCTAGAACCAAAGGGGAAATTATATGAAGATTATATAGGGGTTATAATGGGTCTATTTAAGGGATCTAATTTTCAGATCCTGCCAGGGGTCTGGGAAAGCCCTTCAAGGCAACATCCATCTCTACAAGTTTGCACTAGCCGGCAGTCTTAAAACAGGATCTGTACTGGATGAACTACCCTGACCAGGACTTCAGCCCAAAGAAATACCTCTGCTTGTTGGCAACTCATAACTCTAACAAGACCACTATTTTGCCTTCGGCAGCACCCAGGTAGAACTTTCAATTTCAGCTTTGGGAGCTGAAGAACCCTTGAAACTGCAAAATGTCTTCTAGTAGGTGCTTACAACTGGGCCGATAACTCTTCTTATGATTGGGGTAGCCCCTACAAGGCCACTCAGGGAGATGATGAGTAGGGTTACAAACTCAATCTTAAATATGGGGCTTCCCAAAATTGGGTGTACCTTTTTGGGGTGCCTGATTTTCTTGCCGCTTTCTTCGCCGCTTCTGCCTCTTCTTCTTGGCTCGTGCGAGCATGGCTTCCTTGCTTCGGCGTCGGGAATTCGAAGCAGCATCATTGATGTGGACTATGATGGGCCAGTGAGAATCGACGTCAGAGGGCCGCAGACCCAGGTCCCGGTCCTTCAGTTTGCTCAGCGCATCTGAGACTCTGACCTGCCACCTCGGAGATGTAGCATATGTCCAGATGATGCCGACCATGCAGTCACCGACCTTTGTCGGTGGAATGACCTGAAAGGTGACTGCCTGGGAAGATTCTCCGATTGTGGCCTCCAATGCTTGCACCGGTCCCCATAATAAGGATTATGATATATTGGGTCTATATTGGGGTCCCCCTATAAAATGCCCTATAATAAGGTACTAAGTCCCCTGAACCCCCAAATACAATATCAAAAGCCCCTGAGCACCAAAGCCTAAACCACACCACCTAGCCTCTTCTCTGTTGAAGGCATGACCCAGCGGCCCATCTGCGGCGGGAAGCACAACTCTTAGAATTTGGGATTCGGATAGTAGGAGGACCTCCAATACTTGTCTACAGGACAGGGGTTTAGGATGTAGTCAGGGGTTAGGGTTTGGGTTCCAGGCTCTAATTTGTTTTTGGGGCTTAGATTATTTAAGACGAGTGTCCAAGCCTTCACGTGGTTTAGTTTGCAGGTTTCGTACAGGCCGCACAGGCCTTCAGGACTGTGCAGTAACAAGACATCCGGGTATATAGTAGCACCTCCTATACTTGTCTGCCGAAGCAGCCCAAACCCTGATCTCAAAATCACGGTGGTCAGAATGGCAGCTGCGCAACGTTTTCTTCTCTGAATTCTGGCGCGCATCTGCTTGCACTGGCTGAAGGTTGCATGACGCGTTCCTCCGTGGAAGCTGCAATTTAGGGACTCTGATTGAGGTATGCGTGACTTGAAACTTTATCAGGAGTGATTAAAAGAAGGGCCGCAGGTTCTGTTCAGCGTGTTGGGTGCAAAGAGATGATAGAGGAATTCTGCATATCTTTAGACTATTGAGGCGTGTACATGAAAATCCTACATATCCCAGAATGAACCCTTTATACCCTTCAGACGTTGTAAAGGGACCCCAATATTCAGGCTTCTGCACCCTAAACTCTAAGCCCCTTGCTAAGAGCTATGTCCTAAACCCCTATAAACCCTACATAATCCCAAGCAGGTCTTTGCCCACAGTCATCCACGATGTTCGCAGCTCACTTCGCCTTAGATTCTCAAGGAAAGGACATTTTTTCAGAGTTTAGGGTTCAGGCAGTAGTCTTTTTTCAGGATTTAGGCATTAAGGTTTAGGGCTCAAGGTTTAGGATTTTAGCTTTCGGGGAATTATCGATTACAAGCGGATTCTGGTTCACCCCCTCTCATGAAGAATCAAATAGACAATAAAATGTAATAAAATTGAAAACTGCGCAGAAAATGGGTTCTATAGAGTATGTACTTCAGGAGGACCCCCACCCTGTAATTTTGGTAAGGTAGGAATATACTGTAATAGGACCCAACTATAATCCTTATTATCCCTTGTTGACTATTGCTGGGTGGGGGGTCCACCTAACATACATATATATATATACATGGTAGTTTCCCAGAATTAGGCGTACCTTTATAGGGGTCCCAATAATAAGGACTGTAGTATTTGGGGGTTTATATTGGGGTCCCTTATTTTGGGAAATTACCACATACTCACCTATTATAAGAGGGTTCTGGCATCTCGAACCCTCAAAAGTAACACCTGCTAACATCACATGAACCCCTGGACTAAGTTATCTACGTGGCTCTTAGGACCCCTACCAAGGGTTAACCCTTAACCTATAATAGGAATATAAGGAAATCCTCAAGGGTTAAGGGTCTAAGTTCCAACTAAGTCCCAAGGAGGTATCTACCCTTAAGAAGCCTTTCAGGGGGGCTCTAGGGATATTAGGTGTAGTAGAATCCTTCGTATCCTGAGTAGCACCCTGGCTACTTTGGTACTGATTTAATCCAGGGCGTCATTCTTCTGGAGGTTGCGGTAACCAAAAACCCCCTTCAGGGCTTAAGAGATCCCTGTTTTTAGGGTTTGAGTTTAGGTAAGGTGTAGGGCTTATGGAGCAGTGTGTTTCAGTATTTGGGCTGCTTCCTACAACCCTAAACCCTAAACCCAAACCTAAACCAATTAATATGCAGCGACAGAGTGTGGAAGGGTCCGAGCGCTTCTGGGAGGAACTCAGAAAGTCAAACCGCCCCAATCCAGTAACTTTCGTTTAGGGTTTAGGGTTTAGGGAATACCGAATACCCCTGGGTGCACGAAAACTAAGGTATGATCGACGCATATTCACGACTTACCCCTATACATCCCTGTAAAACTCTACATGACCCTATATACCCCCCTAAACCCTAAACCCCTAACCCTTGGCAGGCATTGGTCTCAATGGGATTAAGGGCTATGAGGGCCTGTTCCGCCTTTTCTGAGGAAGCCCTGAACCCTACATTCCACATCCTTACGCCTGAAACCTGAAGCCCCGTAAACCCCGAAACTAAAGTCCAAAACACCAGGGCCCAACCCCAAACTTATTGGTGGGTAGTAGGGAACAAGGGAAGACAATCCCTATATGATCTCCATAAAACGTATTCCCTTCTTCCCTACTGACCTGCAGCAAGCCAATGCTGAACTTCAAACCCTAAAATGGTGAATCTCCAGACTAGGGTAGGTTTGTGGCGGCATAAACCCAAAGGGTCCAAAGTACCTATATGGTACAAAGTATGGTTTCTGTAGTAGTAATTTCCCTTATGGTTTGGGTAAGTATTCCCCTAAACCCTAAACCCTTTGGGAAAGGCATCTTTTCATAGCTCCCGGGATGGAATCGGATTATAACAAAGTACTCTTGTCTTGTCCTTTTTCATTTGATTCTCCACTCTTCCAACCTACCCTACATTAACCGCTGCAAACCCTTTTTAAGGAATCCTATCCTAAACTCTAAGCCCTAAACCCTAAATCCTAAGCCCTAAACCCTAAACTCCCCCCCTTTCCGCTTGCTTCGCCCAGCGTCCGCCCGGGCCAGGATGGCATGGGACACGTGGATGGCTCGGCGCTCTTCCTGTTTGAGGCCATGTGAGCTACGGGTCAGGGTTTAGGGTTTGGGGGGGAGCTATAGGGGGGTATAGGGGGACCTATTTAAGGGATATACTACAAATTTAGCTTAAGGCCATGTGATCTCAGGTCCCAGAAGGCTGTAGGGCTTCTAGTTTTGTGTTTAGGGTCTAAACTCCGTTTTTGGGTGTAGGGTTTAGGGGTTTAAGGGTTTAGTTGGGGGTTCAGGGTTTCGGGGTTTGGGGGTTTACGGGTCTAGGGTTTAGGGTGTAGTGTAGAAAGCGAAATGATTACCAATATCATGGTGAAGCCTCTTTGAGGGTACCTATACTTATGATGTAAATAGAGGCTTCC
>CAJNIZ010043478.1:23755-42369 GCA_905231905.1 Symbiodinium pilosum
TTCAAGATTTCCAAGACAAGCCTGCCATTTACATCATAAACCTATACCATAATTATTCACGAAATCTAAGACCATGATATTGCTCGTTAGTGAACCTTAACTAGATCTTATGGGTGGAACACTAAACCCTAAATCCTAAAATCCTAAATATTAGTTTCCATATTCTTTCGCAGTATCCCTATATAACCAATATAACCTTATTTTACCCTTTACAACCCTGTATTGAACCAACCCTCCTCGGTCAGCTCTGGATGCCAAAATCGAAGCACCAGGATGTATCGAGGCCGCTCAGATTCGTTCCTTGGCGGAGGTGTAGGGTTCAGGGTTTCGGGTTTAGGCGTTCCTTGGCTCACTTGGAAATTACCCCCGGTGATGGCACCCTTTAGAAGAACCCCGGACACATCTTCAAACTATAAGAGGATTTTCGGAGCACCCATTCGGATTATAGAGGGACTATAATAACTTCCTTATACTTTTACGGACCTTGGGCCATAGAACGGGGTTGGAAAGGCATCTAGTGCACGGCCCTTGTATTACCTCAAAAGAGCTATAGTCTAAACTCCCCGTTTTGCCCCTAATTACCCCCAGAGTACTCCTCTATATAACCCCCTTTAGGGAGTTTAAACTATAGCTCAGATGAAACCAAGCTTGTCGGAAACAAGCCCTAAACCGTGTCATCATGTTTAGAGACCTTTGCAAAACTTGAGTTCCCGATGCCCAATCGTTGTACTGACAGTCTGAAAGATAGGAGTAACAGTACGTATCAGCAGGAATTCTGAAAATCAGCTCTCAATCCTAGTGAACCCTCTGTCCCAAATCCTAAAACGGTGTGACTTAGAGCTTTATTCTAGCCGGTGTCTTCGTTGAGTGGATGAAGGTGGTGTCAAGGATGAGCATCTCGCCTTCTTTCCAGTACTGCTCCTGGACATCAGCAAATCGAATCAAAGGGGGCTAAATGGACACATGGGCCATAGCCCAAACTCCTAGCATCTTGCTTAATAACCCTGTAGTCTCCTATAGAATCCCCTAAACAAAGCCCTTTTAAGGAGTTTAGACTACAGCTCATATGGGGTTCAGTGAACATGGTTGTGGTAAAAGGCTTTGGCCTCTTGAGAGTTCCTCAGGAAGAGCCCACTACAAACTTCAAGGTTCCTCCGCCATCTCCTCATGATCCCCAAGGGTCCCAAAGCCAGAAAATGCGACTGTAGGACCATCTAGAACTTGTCTATCATTTCCTGTCTTTAAGACCTGCATGATGTTGCAAGCTCTTGCGGATTTTCGAAAGACCTGGCCGGGGTCCAAGTACTTAATAATTTCAGTGCAGTCTGGGCCTAAATGGGCTCCTATATAGGCATATTGAGCCCAAATTGCGTACTATTTGGTACTTGGACCCTCAGGGTAAATGGAGCTCGAAAGCCAAGAACGTTTGGAAGTGAAGTCTCAACGGGCCTCGATGATCCTGGCTACTATTATTGTTAATACGATATACTTTTTGTGGGGCACCTGTATTGCCCCTGGATATGCCCGAATATCACTGTATAAAACGCATGTGGAAAGTCCACACAATTCTGAGGACTGTAGCTGCTGAATCCCAAGCAAAATCAGGGCTAGCATAGCTACAAGGCAAGACCGATCAGGATGCTGTATAGTCCGGCATGTCTAAGTCTAAGCCTTAGACTGCATATAAGTCCATCTGCACGCCTTCCTTGGCAATGATAGCTTGGTAGCTGTAGAAGCCCTATCAAGAGTCAGAAGCTCAAGAAGAAGTAGAGCAACACAAGTAATTCCAGTACTACCTGGCAAGCCTGTTACGTGCAGCTGCATAGCTTTCAGGATTTTCTCACCAGGCGTACCGCAAACCCGGAACCTGAATTGTATCATAGGTGTCAGGCGTATAGACAGATGGTAGTTTCCCAAAATAGCGGGACCCCAATATAGACCCTAAAATACGGATCCTCAAAAAAGTACCCCTTATTTTGGGACACCGCTCCTGCTTGCCGACTGTGATGGAGCACTTGCCTTCGTCAAGATCAAGAGCCTCGGAAGGCAAGCGACTTCGCCGCTTTGGTGGTTACACCCTCCAAGTACCTTTAGGGTTTAGGGTTTAGGGTTTAAGGTTTAGGGTGTAGGGTTTAAGGTATTAAGGGTTTAGGGTTTAGGGTTACCTTTAGCCTAGAAGACCCAATATCATACTGCCGCCAAAATCCCTTAATTAAGGAATCTACCTTAACTCATAATAGGGAGCCTGGTATCTCTCATGGTGTATTCCCTGACTAAGGTCTATTGGACTTGCTGGGGACCAGGGTATCTAGTAATGGGCATTTAGGTCAACATAAAAATAATTGGCGAAGATGACCCTAAACCGTAGACCCTAAGTCCTAAACCCTGAACTCTCAACCCTGAACTCTAAAACCTACACCCTAAACCCTAGCCGCATGGCACTGCAGCCTGAGCGCTGGAATCCGCAGGATAGCCAAGGAACCACCAACTTAAGACGCCCCCAACCGGACCTTCTGGCTTTCCCTAAGACTCCATGTAGGTACGGGTTTAGGGTTTAGAGTTTTATGGTCTTAGGGTTTAGGGTGTAGGTACCATTTATAGACTGTAGGGCCTTATGTAGGTATTATTCATAGACTTTGGGGCCCAATATGGGTAATATTTACAGACTTAGGGCCCGAGGGCCTGTAGAAAACTAGAAGAGCATAGCAATCGCTCGCACACCACAGCTTGAGCTGCATACCAAACCCCCAGCACATGCTTCAGGAGCAGAGGGGTTGGGGGAACCCTCAACCCAAAGCCTGTACCCTAAACCCTATACCTCTACACCCTGAACCCTAAACCCCTGAACCCCTCAACCGTGTTCGTAGCTGCAGCTGAGAAGCCAAGTGCGAGGTCAGGATGTAGTTCCTGGATGCGGGGTTTCGGGACATGGGATCCTCACCCTTTTGAATGGGTTATAATTAAGGCAGTATGTTTTAGGGTTTAGGGTTCAGAGATTAGGGTTTAAGGATTAGGGTTTAGAGTTTTTGAATGGGTTTTGTGCAATATGGAGGATATGTGGGGCTTTGATGGGGTTACAAAAAGGGATATGTTATATGGGGATATATGGGACCCAGTCTTATAAGGTTACATAGGGGAATATGGGGAGGAGGTCCGTGGGTACTTATAACCTGTTTCTGACTGTGCTGAAAACCCATGCGAAACATACTGCTTTGCTGTTAAGGAACTTAACTTAGATTGCCTAAAGAAGGAAACGCTATTATTTACGATACCAGTATCGTGGTAACTTAACTCAAACTTCTTAACAGCAACCTTTCATACTAGGGGACCTAGGTCCTAGGTGGCTCGCAGTTGGAGTAGAACTGATAGTAGTAGGTCATAGAGTTACTTGCTCATGGACCTCCAAGCAGAGTCTTATTCTGGCGTTTAAAACGGATAATGGGGGTCCTCGTTAAGGATTATATAGGTTGCTAACATCCGAATGCAAACCATCAGTCCAGCTCTAGTCGCGGAAGACTGGTAACCCACAACCCTTGTCATAAGAACCCTGTAAGAGACATATGAGCTACAGTCATGGGTTCCTTGAGATCCACTGTTAAGGGTCCCTTCATATGGCTAATACTAACAGCAACTTATATGACATTTCCAACCTCGGAATCTGTGAAGCAAGGTGATGCTCTACATGACGCATTCCCATCACGTCGGGCGGAGCCCCTAGGTTTCCGTGTCAGGGGGGCGGGTTACTAAGTAGTTTAAAAGTAGGCTGATCTTGGGGATCACTGAGGCTAGTCTATGGCTTACAGCGGCTACAAATGTTTTTGCTAAGCCCACTCAACCCTGCAAATAACCCAGCAAAACGTCGTGAACAGCCCAACTACTGAAACCTCAAAACGGTAACGTAGAACAGCACGAGCGAAAACAAGAAATCCGTTTCAGCTGTTCACACCTCAGCTAAGATGAATCCAAACTATCAGATCAGA
The DNA here is from genome assembly GCA_905231905.1 of Symbiodinium pilosum. Lineage (NCBI taxonomy): Eukaryota > Dinophyceae > Suessiales > Symbiodiniaceae > Symbiodinium > Symbiodinium pilosum. The sequence goes on from CAJNIZ010043478.1 coordinate 27,736, forward strand.
GGGACTCTGTTGTCTGTCCACGTTGCGAAGCCCAAGCCCTCGACACTAACCCTACATATTCGCATTTCAAGTCATACAAGGTTCAGAAATACGTCATATGCATATATATACATATGGAAGTATATATATATATATGTATGTACATTATACATATTTATCTATAGGAATGAACAAGCCAGAAAGTCATGTACTCCCTTCTCCCTAATGTAAAAACTGCCCGTCTCCCTAAACCCTAACCCCGTACTACACAACAATGGGAAAGTCTAGCGTTGGCCGGGTGGGAGGGCTATTACGTTATCAATGCCCACAACCATAAACCCAAAGCCCCAACCTAAACCCTTTTAGATCCCGCTTAAAAGGGACCTACTAATTGGTTTCCCCAAATTAGGGGCACCCTTTTGAATGTTCCTATGATAAAGACTGATAAAGACTCTAGTATATTGGAGTCCATATTGGGGAACCTCCCCCCATTTTGGGAAACTACCACCCCTAAACCCTAAAGCCCCAAAACCCTAAACTTTGAAACCCAAAAACCCTAAACCCTAGAGCCCCAAAACCCTAAAATCCTAAACCCCTAAACCCTAAACCCCTAAACCCTAAAGCCCCAAAGCCCTAAAACCAAAAACACTAACCACCCCCCAAAAAAAATGAAAGCCAAGGCACAAGTTGTCCGAGTGCGGAGCGATCTTCGTTCTTGGCGGCATCTTGGCGAAGAAGGCCTCGAAGGGCTTGATGCCTCAGGCGGTTCAGGGAGTGCGTATATGTATATATATATATAAATACTTCATATATATATATATAGGGGGTACACAGGGATAATGGACAAGAACATGGAAGCGAATATTTTGGGTTTACGGCGTAGGGGTTAGGGCAAGGTTTAGGGCTCTCAGGGTTTTGGATTATATGAGGGTTCAGGGTCTAGAGTCTAGAGTTTAGTGCTTTTGGCCAAGGATCTAGTTAGGGTTTCGGGCCTAGGGTTTGGAGCTTAGTTGGGGCGAACATGCTGTTTATGTAATCTGAAAAAGGGTTCTACAAAGACTCTTGACTGGGGGCTGAATGAGCTTGCATATTCTATTGGCCCTAAACCCTAAACCCTAGACCCTAAACCCCTAAAACCCTAAACCCTGTAGGGCTTAGGCTGGTTGCTTCCCCAATCTTAAGCTCTGAACCGCTGAGGCTTTAGGGCTTAGGGGTTGGGGCTTGTGACGTAGGGTTTATGGCTTCGGGCGTTTGCGGTGACATGTAAGAGGGGCTTGAAACCCTGAGCCCCAAACCCTAAACCCTAAACCTAAACAAGCCCTAAACCCTGAACCCTAAACAAACCCACCCCCAAAACCGAAGCCCTACACCATGACGCGGCTCAGGGCTCATGCGTTAGTCCTTCGTGGGGATTTGAAAATTAGTACGGCTCTAAGTTGGGCAACCCCTTTCTGAAGAGGGTTTCACAAAATTAGAGTCTATATTGGGGATCCCCCTACTTATGGAAACTACCTTTTCCAACTCCTTCAACAGCACTTGAGAACCCTACTGGCAGCTACGCAGCATTTTGAAAAATCCTGAACCCTAAACCCAAATCTACCCCTTACCTCTCAACTGCCTTTACAACTTCCATACACTTTCATATCCTTAGCCCTAAGCTCTAAGCCCCAAACTGTAAACCCCAACCTCTACAAACCCTAGGCGCCACATGAGCTATAGTAAAAACTCCTAGCATCCCCCATAATACCCCCTAAATTACTCCCCGATATGATCCCCTATGTAACCCCCTTTGCGGAGTTTAGACTTTCGCTCAGATAAAGTGACCCAGGAGTCTCCCAGTCCCCAAAGGGTGCCAGTACGGAAAAAACAGCACGGGCAACGAAAGGCCCTGACCAAAAACACATGTCGCGTGTAGAGCTTATAGGGTTTAGGGTTTCGGGTGCATGGGTTTCAGCGTGTAAGGGTTTAGGGATTAGGGTGCGTAGGGTTTAGGGTTTAGGGGATACCTGTTGGGCCCTTCTCTAAACCCTAAATGCCCCAACCTGCTAAACCCTATACCCTAAACCCCACACACTAAACCCCAAGCTACTGTACCCCTTTGGGAATAATCTCTCAGATGCGGCTGAGGCCCTTGCCCTTGAGGGCCTTCAGAGCACCTCCCAAACGGGGGGTGATCCTTAAAGGGGATATATAGGGGTGTATGCGGACCTTAGGGATTATCCCCAAGTGATGGAGAACCAAATGGAAACTGAATGACAACTGGGATAAGATATAGAGGTGTATAGGGATGAGAGTTTTGGAGGTACATCAGAGGTCCTGGGAAGAAATCATTTAGGGCTTCTGTAGGTTCAGAAGGCCGAACATTAGGGATTTTTTTTTCGCAATGCATCTTTGCGATTCGGGAATGTTGATCAACTACCAAATCTCAATGCTGTGCCCAGTGTGCTCCCGCAGTCTAGGTTTTCGGGTATGGAGTCTGTGGGTGTGTGGGAACGTTTTGTTGGCTTAGAGTATAAAACCCAAAGCCCTAACACCTAAACGCTATACCCTGAACCTTAAGAATTGAACCCCAAAGCCTAGGACTTTGGGACAACTATTCTAGAAACTTCTTGGCACCTGTCGGAAGTGCATAGGGATTCTTTGGGGACCTAGGTTAAGGGTTTAGGGTTTAGGATTTAGGATGTAGGGTTTAGGGTTCAGGGCTTAGGGTTCAGGGTTTAGGGCTTACGGTCTAGGGCTTAGGGTTTAGGGCTTAGGGTTTAGGGTGAGCACTGTGGTGTCACCAAGTAAAAGTCTTTCCTCTGTGTAACATGCTGTATCCGAAAAGCAGTTTTTCGCATGTGCTACATGGCAGACTATTTTGGCTATCGGAGGCCAAAGTTTTGAAGTCCCAACATCTAAACAAACTCCCAAGCCTTGTACCCTACAGTCCCCCTTAAGTAGATAGAACATGGGGTATATGCAAATCTTACTACAATATACCCAAAGCCATATTCTAACTTCTCAAGGCGAACTATAAACGCTTAACTCCGACTCCCTAAACACGGATGCCCCCTCAAACAGTCTAAAAACTTGTGTAGGGCATGCTGTAGCTATTGAACCAGGCAGCCAGCCTATATTCGCGTAAAGGCTACAGCCTAAAGGAGAAGAACTGCCTCCCGTATGCTTGCCATCTGTCTATCTATCTAACTATCTCTCTATATGTGTACGTACATATATGTCATATATGCATATGTATATAGATATGCTGCGGACTACAATATCTCTGTCTAACATCAAGAGCCCAAGAATCCTCAACCCCAAGTCTTTTTGGCACCCCACAAAAGTGGAAAAACGGGGAATATGGGGATTTAAGGAACTTACTTCAAGTTACTTTTTGGGGGGAAACCCTATTATTTACTATACCTACCCATTATGGTAACTTAATGTAACCCAGAAAAAAAGGATGGCCTGTAGTCACCTGGAAACGCTTTTCATCCTGCCACCGATCTTCGGTGAGGACCTTAATTTTACCTCTGGTTAGCACGGAATAAAGGAATGGATCCTTTTAGTATATATATATATAGATATACTGGGGTTATAATGGGATACGGGAAAATGAGATAAAATAGACTATTTAGGGTTTAGCGTTTCTGGCTCAGGGAAATGGATCTTTAGTGTAGTCACTATGCAACTCCCAATAACATAGTAGTTTCCATTGTCCCTTCCATTCCTTCTTTCCCTGCTAACAAAAGGTAAGCAGTGCCCATAGCCCACCAAAACATGGCTTAGCTGTGTAGGGTTTAGGGCTGAGGGTTTAGGGTTTAGGGCTTAAGTTCTATGTTGTGGTTTAGGGTTTTAGAGTTTAGGCTTTGGGGTTTGGGGTTTGAGGCTTGAGCCTGAGCTCCCTATTTTCTGCTCCTAACACGGGCAAATGCTTGGCTGACCCCTTGTTTGCGAGCTTCTGCGACCTAGCCCTTGCAAAAACTCAGCTGGAACCTGGAACCGCAAAAAGGGCTTTAAGGTTTAGGATTTCGGGTTCAGGGTACAGGTCTTAGGGTTTAGGGCGTCGGGTATCGGGTTTAGGGTTTAAGGTATATAGGGTTTAGGGCTTAGGAATTAGGGGCAAAAACAAAAAGCCAAAATTCAAACTTGGCCATCTGGGATTGAATCTTATTTTGGTGACCTGTTGCGCTTCTGGACCCTAAGGTTCCAAGTAGCCCCAAGAAGGCAGCATTTATAGACATTAGGACGCACATTAGGCATCATTTCTAGACCTCAGAGCCCAAAGTAAGCATCATTTGTAGACTTTATGGCACAAAAAACCCATCTTAAGGGTTTATAAGCCGCTCAGCGCCGCATGACTGAGCGTTTAGGGCTTGATTAGGGCTTTTGCGTATCTAAGGCGTAGGGTTTGACGTACGAATTACTTTCATGAAGACCCCTCATCACGGTTCAAGGTTGCCAGAAAACAGGACAGAAGGGACATGGGAAGCCAGCTATTGGGCTTCCAATTCTCGACGTGTATTGGCAGCTTTGCCGCAACATCCCTACCCTTAACCCTTAACCCAAACGCTGAACCCTAAACCTCAAACCCATTACACCTACGTATCCCCACGGCCCCCTAGAGAGTCCCATTTTTGAAAAACCCAAACCCGAAAGCCTAAACCCGAAGTCCTGAACCCTCAATCCTAACCCTAAACTTTACTGTGCACCTCAACACTAGATTTTTGTCTAGATTCCCCAGAAACCACTGAATAATAAGGGTACCCTTTTTCCTACTGTTCGGTTTTGATAAGGAGACCCCAAAAGAAAAGGGAAAATGGGTACCACTGGGGTACCTAGTTGTATATATGTGTACATATACATACACCATAGAAGCCGTCAATGGAAGCATGGGGGCCAGGCTCCCATGATCTTCCAATCTTTGCCGTACGCCTCGTTGGACTTTTCGTAGGCGCCTGCAGTTTAAGGTTCAGGGTGTATGGTTTAGGGTTTAACCTGAGGATCCAAATAGCTCAAGGCAGGTACTATTTACAGACTTTAGGGCGCAATGTAAGTATTATTTGTATACTTGGATCCCTGGGTTTAGGGTTTAGTGGGTTGGGAGCTTGGGGCCTGGGATTTTGGGCCGCAGGTTCAAGACTTGCGGCTTGGGCTTCAGGATTGAGGCTCATGCTGGTTTGGTGTGTATACCCGTGTAGAAACAATAAATATGTAAAAAATGTTGGACCTGCTCCCGCATGCAACAAGGACTGTATTAAGTGCGTTATAATATCTTTATATATATATATATTATATCTATTTATTCGCAGCTGTTCCAATGACTGGGTGTAGTATCCAATGTAATTACCGATCTCATCTTGAAGTCTGTTTGAGCTACCCTGCACTGGAAATTATACGAGGAATCTTCGACCATAACATTGGCAATCATCCCTACAAACCTCTACAGGAACCCTTGCTGGCATTACGGTACCCTGACCCCTAAACTGCGAACCCGACCCCTAATCCCCAAACCCTTTCCCAAAACCCTCCCTAATCGCTAAACCCTAATCTCTACATCCTAACTGCTTTATACCCCTAGAATATACCCCTATATAGCCCATATGAGCTATAGTCTAAACTCCTAGTATCCCCCTGAATAACCACTATAGTCATCCCCTATATACTCCCCCATAGTTTAGACTTTCAAAACCTGAAGCCTAAACCCTAATCCCTTTCGCCCATATGCCCCAGTCACTCCTATACAGCTCATGTACCCCAAACTGTGTGGCATCCTGCCTCCGGTCCAGAGGCTGGGGTCTAAGTTCTGTCGCAGCTCCTGGCGTATGGCCTTCCACCTGGCCACACAAATTGGGCATATGGGCATATGGGGATATGTAGGGACACATAGGGGTATTTGGGGATAAATAGAGGTATGTGGGGTTATTTAGAATTTATGGTTTTGGGCCTGATGTCAGCCACTAGTTCCCCAAAGGGTGCAAAACATGGCACACACACAAGGCTTTCTTCCAGCGGTCGCCTCATAGTCGGTTGTACACTGGCGGCAGCCGCCAGGCGTCCCTACCATGTGCGTCGCTGCCGTCAGCTTTCAATCATGTCAACAAATAATTGTGCTGCAGAACCAGTGCTTCTGGTCACGGCGGCCTTTGCCGTTCCACCACCAGCCGCAGACGCTGCAAACGAAACTGTGGACAGAATCGCGTTCCAAGGGAACTCCACAGTTGTTTTCGCACGTCATGACATTGAGTGGACGCCCCGCGCCCTGCGGCTCCGCATAATGATCTGAGCCTGGCCTACGAGGCTGGGGGTTCTAGGGGGGTTATACAGAGATCATATAGGGTTATATGATCCAAGAAGTGGGGAAGCAAATAATGGAAAAGAACATGTAACATGACATGAGCACTGCAATTTAGAGTTTGAGGTGTCAGGTTAACATGGGAGATTCTCAGATTGCGGCCTCGGGGAGTCCAAGGCTACATAAATTACGGGGGCAATATGGGGTTCCTCATCGGGTGCTAAACAAGAACCACGTCGAACAGCTACCACTTGAAGGGTCAGGGGTAATAGTAAGTACTGAATGAACCAGAAACTACAATATGATTTAGGACTTAGGGTGTAGGGTCAGGTGGACTGAGTAAGTACTTAAGGTCGAGTGATCAGGGTCAAGGGAGGTCGTGATTATTGAGGGTTCAGGGTCAAAGCCGTTGGGACGTAGCCATCTAGGTTTGTAGTGGGGATAACCAGGGTGTCTTATAACATGGCTTATAGATTTTATAAGAATACCTGCAAAAATTCCCCGACCCTTGCAAGCATGGTTGACGGCTCAGGATTTGAGGCTTAGGGCTACCCGTTTGCTTGGACATTCTGTGGAGCGAGCATGCTTGGTTGGGTTTAGGTCGTGTGTGACCCTAAACACAAAAACCGGCAAGTCTCAAACTCAACGATCATACAGCTGTGTTTCGGGTGACCCTGATTTTATGCTCCATGGGTCCTTGTCTCAGACCACATGTTAGAGGTCAGGGCTTGCTAGCTTAGTCATAACGAAGTAGTCGCAGCACGTGGAACCCATGGCAGGCAAGAACCAAGACTTCAGTTTAGGGTTTGGGTTTAATTTGGAGTTTGAGAATCCGTCTAGACGATAGGTCGGGTATTAGTAGTTACCATTTTATTTTCCATTATCCCTATATAAGCCCAATAGCCTGTCTTCTGGGGTTGCAAAGATCATAACGAAGGAGATCCAGGGGCGCCACTTGGGTTTAGGGTTTAGGGGCCCCACTGAGCCAGCCCGAGCACCCAGAGTTCGGCAAACTTGAATCGACTTGAGCAGCTCTCATCTTACCGTGCAAACCCAAGACACCTCCTGCAAAAGCAAGCCTGGCAAAATCCCTGCGGCCTGAGCTGTGGACCCTAAACCCCAGTCTCTTAAGCCTGCCTGGACCTCCCTAGTATGTAGAATAATGGTATGTTTGACAATGCTGGGGGGCGTGGGGTCATCAATTTACCTACTTACCTACTTTTGGGCTTCACATATAGCCAATATTCATAGCCCTAAAACAATAAACCCATAAACCCTAAAGCCCAGACTAAACCCTAAACCCTAAAGCCCAGACCCGAAGAAATGTCAAGGACCAGTGCCGGGTCACTGTTTCTTCAGCTGCGCGCACCAGGGATGGTCCTGACGCAGGCTGAACTTTACGGCTTAGGGTTTAGGGTTTAGGGTGTAGGGTTTAGGGTAGGGCTTAAAGAGCAGGGTTTTCAGCTTAGCGCTTAGGGATGAGGAGTTTGGGGATCGGGGATTAGGGATTAGGGGTCTGGGGATTAGGGGTTAGGGTTCCAGCATTAGGGTTCAGGGTTGAGGATTTACGGCTTAAGATCTGGGGTTCAAGGTTGAGGGTTCAGGTTTCGAACCTTTCATGGAAAAGCGACCTAGATGGCAAGGTGGACATGTGGAACTACTCTTTTCATACACGCACACACATGCCAGGCAGACGACCCATAATACCGCTCAGATTGGAAACGCGCAAGGTGGCACAAACAAACAAGGAATCTTCTGAAGGAATCTCCAAAGAGCTTGCATGGGGAAGTTCTCTGACTCACCTTTTGCTGAACACACCTCATACACTGTAGTTTAGCAAGTATGTTAGACAGACTTGGCAACAAAGTACACAAACTTCTGAGCATGCTTCCCAGCTCCGAAATCGCAGACTCTACTGCAAGCCATTGACGACCAACCCCAAACCCTGAACCCCAATTCCAAACCCTAAACCCTGAACCCAAAATCTAAACCCCGAGTCCTGAATCCCAAGCCTTCCAGCTTAAACCCTCGATCCTGCTAAAGACCCAAAGCCCCAAAGACTAAACCCTAAAGCCTAAACGCTGAAGCCTAACACAATAATCCTAAACTCCATATCCTAGGCCCTGAAACCCTAAATCCTGAACCCCAAGCCCAAACTGATAGGAATAGAAAATCGCACAGGTTCTCCCTTGAATCCCCTGAGCTAGCCTCAATTAAACCTAGGCAGTTCACCTGAATAAGCATAAGTAAGGGGGAGCCCTAAACCCTAAGAACCTTCACGCTAAAACCCTAAATACTAAAACCTTAAAACCTCAAAACCCTGAACCCTAAACCCAAATGCCGGCAACTGAGGGCCTTAATGTCGTGAAAGGGCAGCACTGGGGACAGGCCCTCGATGTAGCCCGGAGCCAGCCTGCAATGGAAATTAAAATGGAATCTACAAGTCAGGATTGGATGTCCCGATATAGGGAATATATAGACGCAACACGACCCGATTAAGGTTTAAATATACATAGGTAGAGAAGGTTTAGGGTTTAGCATATAGGGTTTTAGCGTGTAGGGTTTAGGGATGGAGGGGATCTCCCTATGTAGGGAATATATGGGGATAATGGACAAGAAAATGAAAACTCCCATTTAGGGGTTATATTGGGATAGTGGAAAAGAAAATAGAATATGCGAGTTAGGGTTTGGGGTTTAGGTTTGGGGCTATATAGGGTTGTAGCGGCTATATATGGGTTATATCGGGTTTAGGTTTCTAGGGTTTAGGGATGTAGGACTTGTGGATATTCAGGTTTAGGCTTGTTTAGGGCTTACGCTGGGGGGCCGCCCAATCAGCTCTTGAACCCTGAACCCCTTTGACCCCCAAGACCTCACATCCCGTGTATTCCTGACAAGCTCTTTCAGAAGTCATAAGAGTAGCAGTATCATTGTCATAAGAATAACAACAGTCCGCCGGGGCATGAACCCAAATAACAATAGTGGCAAAATAATAATCGTGGTTTAGGGTTTGGGGTTGAAAAGGGTTGAGGCAACAGTTCTCAGGATTGAGGATCTCAGGCTTTCAGGGTTGTAAGGGCTTGCAGTTTCTGAGGTCGGAGTTTAGGTTCTGGCCCTGTTTGGAAAACACCTGGGGACCAACTGTGGATGGAGAAAATCCTGCACCACCTCTGTAGCCTTCAAATAGTGATTATGGCATTCTGGGGCTTCTAAGTGGTGCAAGATTTCCTCCATCCACCACACCTGGGCCCCAAAAGTATGTAAAATAATGGCCTTTATGGCTGTTATTATGGGTTTAGGGCTATTACTTTACATACTTTTTGTGGTTTTCTGATTTTTGCGGGTGTCAGGTCCTTCTCAGAGGCCAAGGCTCCTAAACCCCGAACTCTAAACTCTGCACCCCCTATATAAACCCTAAAATCCTAAACCTATATAAGCCCTAAACCCTAAACCCTAAAATCCTAAACTGAAAGCCTGAAACCTAAGGCCCAGACCTCTGCTCTCTATTTGCCTGTGCACCCCCCTGGTCAAGAGTTCAGCTTCAGCTTAGCTGAAAATCGATGAGCGTAATTAAGGTTTAGGGTTTGAAGTAGCTGAACTGTTAGCTGAACATCGATGACGCAATTAAGGTTTAGGGTTTAGGGACTAGGGTTTAGGGATTAGGGGGCAAAGAGGAATCTGTTGTCGGGATCCTTTAAAATCCATTGCCGGGCAGTTTGGGAAATCAGGCCTACATACTCCGAGAATATCATAATCCCCATATCTCCCCAGGGTCCCTAAATGCCACTTCTTGTGAGAAATTCCCATATGTGGGTCTGTTGCTAAACTATCCTGAGAATCCCTGACACCGATTTCCAGAATCCCTAGGCAATCCCTGCATATCCGCAGGTTCTCAAGAGGCCGGCCATCTTTAGAAACTCCCATATGTAGGCCTGGGTCCCAGCTCGTGCTCATCTTTGTAGACATCGTTGCCTGGGATGCCCTAAATCCTAAACCCCTAAACCCTAAAAAGAGGTTCAGATTTGAGGGTTTCGGGATTGCTTTCTGCTTGCAGGGTATCGCAATGCCATAGTGCAACTTAAGGGTAATTATAGGGTTGAGAGGGTTTAGGGGCATAGAGGTCTATAGAACTCTGGGTAGCCTAGGATCATTCAGGGATACATGGGCCATCGTCTAAACTCCTACTATCACCCTGAATAACCCGTATGAGAGTCCCCTATAATCACCCCTTTAAGGAGTTTAGACCGCAAACCCCAAATGCTAGACCCTAAAGCCTACACCCCAGACCCCATACCACCCCCTTTAGGGAGTTTAGACTATACCTCATATGGAGGTTAGGGTTGGAGTTGAGGATCGAGGACCTTCTGTGTTCTAGTAGTTCAGCCTCTGGCCCGGAATCCAGGGCTTTCTAGAAAAACTGCAACCTTTACTTGCCCTCAGCCTTGAATGCAAGCGCCGCGTGTTCGGCACTAAACTACTCGAGGCCGCGACAAAGCCTGAGGGTTCTGAGTTGGAAGCAGAAGGTGGAACCTTCACACGAAGCCCTAAACCCTGAACGCATACCCGAAACCGGAAACTCTGACCCCTTTCTTGATGAGGCTGAGGTTTCTCGGGATTTAGGGGCTAACGGTAGGTCTGGTAGTTCTTTGTCCTTTAGATTCTCCGTACAGCTCAGTGTATGTGATACTTACGCAGCCCCGCCGAGTAAACTGAACAGCCAGGCATGTTTAAGCCCCAAACTCTAACCCCTGAATCCCTACACCCTATATAACCCCATATGCCCCCCATAGAACAACTACATACTCATTTCAAGGGAGCCCTAAATTATCGTAAACCCCAAAGCCTGCGTCCTAAACCCTGAACCCTAAACCCTGATTAAACCCTATATAATTAATACACCCTAGGAAATGGTAGGAGAACGGAAGTTCACCCTAAGGCTTGGGCTTTGCCAGCAAGATTATTGGCAAAACCAGGCAGCAAAAGCAGTGAAAGTAACTGAAAGCAGCTGGCGCTAAGTTGCGCGCCAAGACAGGAGGAGTAGGCAAAACAAAATTTAAACCGCAGCTTAACCTCCCAGAAATACAACAAACAGCCCAAAACTTCGAAAAACTTCCAAAACCTTCAAAAAACTTCCGAAAACTTCGGAAAACTTCAAAAAACTTCCGAAAACTTCCAAAAACTTCCGAAAACTTCCAAAAACTTCCAACAAATCCAAAAACAAAACTACCCAAAACTTCCATAAACTTCCAAGAAAATCCAAAACCATCCAAAACCTTCAAGAACTTCCGATCTGGATTGTGAAGGTTTTTGAAGGTTTTTGACAACTTTTCAAGGTTTTTGAAGGTTTTTGAAGGTTTGGGTAGTTTTAGAAAGTTTAATGAAGTTTTTGGACCAAGTTCAGGCGTCTTTTAAATCTTGGAGTATTAGTGTGCACGTTTCAACAAGATACCTTCCAAGAAGGCCCCTTAAGGTCACTATAGACTATACTCCCTCAACCCCAAACCCCTGACTGTGCGGAGGCACGTCCGATCCGAGTGTACATCGTCCCGACGCGCTCTATCCGCTCTCCGGCGCCCGCCCCGAACTCGTGGTCGATGATCCTTGGTGCTTCCAGTCGTTTGGCCCAAGGGGCCTACTGTAGTATAGTAATTTCCAGTCTATTAGGAAACCCATTTGAATCCCAAGAACCTGCCACCAAGTTCCTAGACCCTACACCGTAAACCCTCAACCCTAAACCCTGAACTGATAACTCTAAACCCTGAACTCTTAACCCTTAACCCTAAACTCTGAACCCACCCTAAACGCTAAACCCCGACCCCTAAACACTATAAACCCTAAACACCTTAACCCTGGCCCGTTAGGTAGGCTTCAAAGTTACTTCAGGCTTTTGGAATCTGCAGCCTCGGCAGGACTGGTGATTTCAGGTCTGCTGGGCCTCAGAAAAAACAACTTTGTGTGGAATCTTTTGGCTTTGATTTCTGAACTTACTTCACGTACGGGTTCGGGGTTCAGGGTTAGGGGGGGTTTAGGGGTTTAGGGTTAGAATGGACAAAAAGTCTGGTGTTCTAATAGCATGGCATTATCATCGAAAAAGCCCCTGCCCAGAGTCATAGACCAGACCAGTTGCCTCAGCTTCAAACAAAACCCAAGGATCCCTTTAGGGTGTAGGGTACGGATTCCTGAAACCCTTCCCAATACAATCCCTATATAAGCCCTATATAATCCCTATATAACCCCCAAAATAACCCCTATGTAACCCCAGTATAATCCCAATATAGCCCTAAGTCAAGAGACCTCCGGGAAGACCCTAAATCCCAAATCGTGAACACAACTCCTTTCTCTGCGGGAAAGGATCTTCTTCAGGCCCGGAACCAGGGCAGCCGTGACGCGGGCACGCCTCGCTTACGCTGCAGGTTATTTGGGGTTTGGGCTGCTGTTATGCAGCATAAGTGAAGTTAAGTTACTACAATTATGGTTACCATGGTCAGGCAGCTCTGACTTGTTAGTCTTTAGTTTACCCCATCTCCATATTATGTCAATTCATAATTCGTCTTCAGAGCCTTCATTGGAGGTTTCGGATTTTGGGTTCAGGGCTTCCAGCTTAGGGGTCTAAACCCTAAATAGTGTGGTGGTTTGCATTTTTCCCATTCCGAAATCCTAAACCCTAAAACCCAACCCTTGTAATCAAGTACCCCCCTAGACCCTAAACCCTAACCCTTCTAATCAAGTACCCCCCTAAACCCTAAACCCTAACCCTTCTAATCAAGTACCCCCCTAAAACCTAAACCCTAACCCTTCTAATCAAGTACCCCCCCCTTAAACCTGAAACCCTAACCCTTCTAATCAAGTACCCCCAGCCTAAACCCAAAACCTTCTAATCCAGTACCCCCAGCCTAAACCCTACCTGGACCCCTAAAGTATGTAGAATTATAACTTTTTTGGCTGTTTTTAAGGGTTTAAGGCTACTATTTTACATACTTTTGGGGGTTCGGTAAACCCTCATAACCCTAAACCCTAAACCTAGTAGTGTCCATTTTCTTTTCCATTATCCCTAAGAATACCCCGATGGGTACCTATATCCCTAGAAATCGCTTCTGGCCTGCGTTCCCACTCGGCTTCTTCCTTCTTGGCTTCGGAGTCATCTTCCCGGAGGCCTCTGGACTTAGGATTAGATTGGGATTATATTAAGGTTATATTGGGATTCTATTGGGGTTATATTAGGGTTATATTGGGATTATATTGGGGTTACATAGGGGTTATATTGGGGTTATACTAGGGTTATATTAGGGTTATATTGGGGGTATATAGGGCTTATATAGGGATTATATAGGTATTATATAGGGCTTATGTAGGGATTATATAGGGAAGGGTTTAGTTTAATGCAAACAGTTCAGGAAGGTTCAGGGATAGTTCAGGTCTTAGGGATGACAGTTTGGGCTCTGAGGGTTTTAGTGCTCGTGATCCGAATTTTTCGGGTGGTTACTTGTTGAGCACCCATAGCTACCCACAAGCCTGCAAGGAAGGTTCTCTCTATGGATTTTAGGGCTTAGCTGAGCTCCGTATCCTATAACCCTCAACCGTACACCTGACTTGACTAAACCTTAAACCCTAAAACGGCGTATTTTGTGGTCAAGGACCATGGTATGTTCAGCTATAAGGTTGCAAAAGCACGAAGTGGTCGGGAAACAATCTAGCGGTGTTCGTAAAAGCAACCATTGTGCTGTCTCTGAACACAAAGCCGTAAACCCCAATAGAACTGGCGGTCAGGGTTTCGAAGGTCCTCATATTTAAGATGCTTCTGGTGACCAGGCATTTCTCATGTCTTAACTCCATACCTGCCGCCCCCATGGCACTTAGCACGCCCACACCGACACCAGGAGTTACGCCACCGAGGAATCTAAGCTTGACTCCCAAAAAGCACCATTGCAGACCTGCAGACCCATTCAGGATCAAGTGTTATCGTATGAAAACTGTTCTCAAGCGAATGGTTCTGCAACGTCTTCTGAAGGCTATCCTTAACCCTACATCTGCACCTCAACCCATCTTGAAACCCTAAACCACATGGCAGGGTTTCGGGTTTAGGGTTCCCCAACCTTGAAGCCCTAAACCCAACGTCCCAAACCTCCTAAACCAGAAGCCTTGTATACCCCCTCTAACACCAGCTCCTCCCCACACCCCCGGAACCCTGAACCCTATACTACACCCTAACTACACCCTAACTAATGCACTACTTTCCATTTTGTTTTTCCATTCCCCTACATACCCCTGTTGTCTCCCTATGAATATTAGGATCCCAAGCATCAATAGGGTACATTCCTAAGGGGACAAACGGCGGAGGCGAAAACTTTTGTTTTCTAAGGAGAAACTAACTTTAGGCTGCC
>CAJNIZ010043478.1:42469-56131 GCA_905231905.1 Symbiodinium pilosum
CTGGAAAAGATTTGTTTCCCTCTAACGAAACAAACTTTTCCGGGAAACCTTAGTTCGGCTTGGCGAAACTAACGTTTCCCAGAAAAGTTACTCTCTGACAAATAGTGAAGATTCGAAAGGTTTCCGGGAAACGTTTGTTTCTGGCTAACAAACTAACTTGCGTCCGTCCCTTATGCCTAAGGGACACCCAAATAGGACAGACCCGCTGAGAAGGACCCTTAGAAAGTACTTTGGAGAGAACCGATGGGTTACTTCGAAGGTCCGTCCCTTCTGTGGGGGCTCTTGAAGATTTACCTGCTGCTATCCCCTGACCCCTACACGCCCTAAACCCAACGCCCCAAACCCTAAATCCGAAACCCCTCAGTCTCAATCCTGAACCCTAAACCCTAAACCGTTCAAAAATCTACATACCTTAGGTTGGGCCTCAACCAACGAATAGTGACCACAAGAGGTAAGGGTAAGTATATTAGGGTCCTTATATATTCCTAGCATACCACGATTAGTGGGTGGGGGCCCAACCCAATACATACCTGAATCCCTGAGTCAAGCCAGCCTTCATCCCCTTTTCGGCCAGAGGTTCGTATGCGCATGACGCAAAGAGTTTTCTCCTTCAGCTCGCCCTGAGTTAAGCTTAGGTATTGGGAGTTTGGGGCTTAGGGTTTCGAATGTTGGGTTTAGGCTTAGGCAAGCAAATGGCAAAGAACGTGGACAATGACATAGACAGCCGGGTTCTAATCATAGGAATTCTATGCGGCTGTATAGTATAGGCTGTCAAGGAACTTTCAGTATGTTCTCCGTGTAAGGAAGCCATACTATTGAATATATATATATGAATATGTATTACAATTACGAGTGTATATATATATATACACATATGTCCAGATGCATCCCGAATTTACCATATTTGAAACACTATGTGCCTGGAGAGCAACCTTGTTTGAGGTGAGTAACTATCATGTGAATACCGCTAAGGCGGCCTACACGGACCTCGTTCTACGAGCCTGTCACCTTTCTCCGGCACTACATGAACAACATTATGGGCTTAGGGTTTAGGGTATCCACCTGGCACCAACCCACCCAAAATTGTTCTGAAAGAAGCCTTGAGTGTACCATGGAGCTTCCAGAACAGTATCAGTACCCACCTGGTGACTGCCCAACCCTAAACCCTAAACCCTAAGCCCTAAGCCCTAAACCCTAAACCCTAAACCCACCCAGAAGTGTTCTTAAGGAAGCCTTGAATGCTCCAGAAGGCCTACGGAAGCGAGGTCAGCCAGGGGCTAATGTTGAGGGCCTCTGATGCCTAAAACTTGCTTATAGGGGTTGTATAGGGTTCCACAGGGATATATAGGGATAATGGCAAAGAAAATGGAAGCTACATACTAATTTAGGGTTTAGGGTTTAGGGTTTAGGTATATATAAGGGGTCCTATAAAGGGCTGTATATAACCATATTATATGTATCTTCCAACTGTTAAAGGGAGCAGTACCCAACCTAATACCAAGGTAGACAAAAAGGAGCTGGAGGCCGAATCCCAAAAACGTCCCGAACCCCGTTGCTGTTAAGGAACTTAAATTGAGTTGCTATAATATATAAAGAAGCCCCGGTATTCATTGCATTCCCATAATATGGTGACTTGATGTAAGGTCCTTAACAGCAACCCAGAATCATGTCCCGAACCCCAACCTCCTAAACCCTGAACTTCCCTGTTGTTAGCAGGGAATGGAAGAACCGATCCCAGTTGCAGCCCCTCTGGAATCACCACAACTATGTTTTCTTTCATGTTGGTGCTTCCATTCCTATTCACTACTGAACTTGGCCAACGTCACCCGGACTAAAATGTGTAGGATTTAGGGTTTGGCCATACACGAATTTGGGGAGACGGTACGCCGACATGCGAATTCCCGTCGGTAATTCACTTTGTTTCTATGAAGTGGCCTACATAACAGACCCTGCATTCGCAGAAAGATCGGAGAAACATTTGGAGCTGGCCTCTGTATATAAGAAATATATATATATATATAGATGTAAATACACAAATACATTCTGCTGTACAACACTTCCAGAAGAAATAGAGCCTTCAACCATAGCTAAGCCCAGAAGAATGCAAGTTGCATGCAGAAATTGCTTTGGGAGAGATACCGAGAGCCTGAGTCCTCAGCTACACGGTTTAGGGTTAAGCGTTTAAGGATTCAAGCTTGGGGCCCGCACTGAAAACAAACGACTCTGAACCCTTGTGGCCCTCAGGTTTGAGGGTCAGGGTTTGGTGTATATAACCCAATCAAACTAATTTCGTGTATGCCTCTTTGTACTTTGTACCCCTGTAGAACCCTTTCAAAACGGATCCCCAAACCCTAAACCTCAGGCTCAAAACCCAAATCTAGCCCGAACCACTGAATCTAAGCCATGGCACAATCATCAAGCTAAAGCTGCTGTGACCATTCCTTGGCTACATACAGCACGGGAACCTAACAAAGCATCTGCCTTGATTTTGGGGTTTAGGGTTCACCTTAAACGCTTAACCTTCAGAGTTTGGGGTTTGGGGTTGAGGGATTCGGTTGTCGAGATTGCAACCATGGGCCGCTAGCGTAGAGCCTCGATTAGCATCCCAAGCATCCCTAATTACATGTCCCTCATGATGTAGTTTTAAGAATTTCCGTCATTATATCTGGGCTTCTATACCTCTATGTTACTTGTCATCCCAGGTATGGGAAGGGAGCTTCAACCCTAAATCCAGGAGGCCGTAGAGGCAAGAGTTTATGGTTGAGGGTGTAGGGTTTAGATAGGCTGTTAAGGAACTTAATTTAAATTACGATATCACGGGTTTATAGAAAACAACGAGGTTTACTTGTTATAGTAACTTCATTTAAGTTACTGAACAGCAACCAAGAACATTAGGGTTCTATCCCAACATACCCTAACCCTGAACCCCAAACCGTGCTTTGTCTAGGGCTCTTGGTGGATTTAGCTTCCTGCCGTGAATCCTGCACCCGTCGCCTTCAGTCTTTTTTTCGCTGAGGCCTGCATTAGAAGGGGCTAACTAGAAGAAAGAACCCTGGGAGGACACATTAGGCTGTAGGGTTTGGGGTCTGTTGCAGGAAGCGAGTATGACAATTCCAAGAAATAAGGTAATTTCCCTAAAGTGGGGGACCCCAATAAAGACCTCAAAGTAATGTACTGCTCATGAGAGGGACTCCCAAAAAGGTACCCATATCTTTGGGAAACCCCCATGCGTCGAAAACCCTAACTCCTGAGCCATGTCAATGGCCGAGTTGCACTGACAACAGAATGTCGCCAGCTCTCATGGCCTGGGATTCGTTCTTCTGATTCCAGTCCTTGCGAGATCGATTTACGGTGTAGGCCGAGAGTGCTTGGGGCAAAGGATGTAGGTCTAGCGGCTAAAAGCCTAGATACTCACTAATATCATTTTGAGGGATATCTGAAGTACCCTTTCCCGTACTTATGCAAAGAATCTCGGTCAATAATCTGACAATATGCTTATTTAGGCTTGTACAGTAGGGTGAGGGCTGTAGAGCTGAAAGTTAACAGCTTGTTCGACCTTCTCTATACCTGCATGAGTCGTCTAATCTGTTAGACTCGTAGCCGAGTCTGCACTTTTTTCTCAAGGTTCGTCCTGCGCAATCTGTTTCCTCAAGCCCTAAACCCCAAACCCCAAACCCTAAACCCCGAACCCTGAACCCTTAACCCCAATCCCTAAACCCCAAACCCTAACCCCCGAACCCTAAACCCCAAACGGCTTTGCTGGCTTGATTCAGTAGCACGTCGGTTTAAGCTACATGTAAAGATTGATCACTCCTGGCCGTATTTGATGGTGCTAGATTGGGGAGTGCTTATTGTTAGGGGGAGTTGGTGACTTACTGTTGGGGTAGGGGCTTACATCAGAACCGGCCTTGCTCTTCCGCTCATATTCTAAGCAGATTCCCCAAGCCCTAGGGTTTAGGGTTTAGGGGGTTTAGAGTTTAGGCTTTCCACATGCCCGAAATTACACAGGGATATTGGTTGCCATAAAGAAGACCGAATCACTCTCACATGACTCTCATACGGTCCTTGTTAGGGGGGTTTGGGGTTACCAAAATCTTCGAAGGCAGAGAAACATCGTCTATAATCCAGCTCCCTCTTCATGTTTGGTAACATTTTCCGTTTGGTTCCCCGTTGTTCTATCCCTGAACCCTCTATATCCCTACATAACCCTGACACCCAGTGAGACGGGCTCTTACTGAAGCACGGTTGAGCACAGTTCTTTCAAGGGTCTAGTGTCCAGGGTTCGGCTTATTTAACAAAACTCCAAGAAAATAACTCCAAACCTTACATGTGCCTTGAAAGCAACACTCATCAAAACTCTAGGTCTAGGCCCTAAACCCTGACCCCTAAACCCTAAACCCGAAGCCCTAAACCCTGAAGTCTGAATCCTGAACGCTAAGCCCAGAACCTCAATGTCCAGTGTTTCTGCTTGAGAGAGTGTTTAAAAGACGGGAAAACTTTATTGAGGAACCCTATAGCGTTGTAAGAGGATTGTAAACACCCCCTTCCGGATGACGGAGGATTGTTTAGGCTGTTCTCAATATTATGGGACCCTTTTGGGTATATGTTATATTACGGCAATAAGTCTTAGGGGTACCGAAATGGGACCCTAAGTTTGGAAACGACCATTGTTGGCGTATGTAGAGGGTTCTGAAAGTTGTGGGCTCCTTCTCGGGAGTCCCGAAAGGAATTGGCATGGTATGCTAGGATCTCTCTTGGCGCCTTATGTGAAGCTCTAATACCGAATTTACAAAATCTGCCGCGCATGACCCAGGCTCGTGAACAACGCCTCCTTCAACGATGCTGCGGATATGATGACCTCCCTTGTAGGAGACATCTTCATCCTAAGTTAGTTCGGGCGACAGCAGCGGCAATGGTTACCGGCACTAGAAAAGGTGAGCACCAAGGAAATCGGGTTTAGGGGCTGGACTTTCGAGTGTTACGCTTCAGGGCTTTCAGGCGGCCGCCAAATTTCCAAGGTGCAGTTTGGGTTTTGATTGGAAGAACTTGGAAGTGAAAAGTGGGCAGCAAGCGGACAATACTATATTCGCAAGTTAATACGAGAAGGTTCATGGGACTTAATGACTGCTCATAAATGGGCTTCTAACTCTGCTTACAATTGGGGTCTTACATAAGTCCACTTAGGGGGATTATAAGTAAGCTTCTGAGCCCAGCTATACGTATTTACGAAGTCCCATGAGCCATCAAGTGTGTTGTGCAACTTGTCAAAAATGATAGTATCTGCAGGCTGTAGCCCTTGTGTTGCTGGTGCTCCACGGTGAGTGGGGGAGTGAATATAAGTACCCGTATAAAGAAGGTGGACAACTCGTAAATGAACGCCCTAAACCCTGTCTTCCCCAAATCCTGGGCCCCCGCAAGAAAAAAATCAACGCCTTCCTTGGACGTTCATGGGTAGGTATGACTGTTTAGGGTACAGGGTTACATTTTCAGAGGAACTGCAACCCAATTATGACAAGCACTTAAAACCCAGTCGCAGCCGTGTTAGGGGACTTAGGAGGCTTGTGGGTGACAGTTTCATGTCTACTTAGGGTTTACCTAAACCCCAAAAGTATGTAAGATAATGGCCCTAAGCCCATAATAACAGCCATAAAAGGCCATTATTTTACATACTTTGGGGGGTCCTAAACCCTGTAAACCCTAAACCCAATATAACCCCTAAACCTAGTAGTTTCCATTTTCTCTTCCATTATTTTACAGACTTTTGGGGATCCAGGTAGGCCCTAAACCCCCAAACCCTAACCCTGAATAGTAGTTTCCATTTTCTTTTCCATTATCCCTAATATAACCCTTATATAATGCCAAAATAACCCCAATACACCCCTTTCAACCCTAAACCCTAAACAGTCATAGTGTCATCATCACCTATTCACCTCCGAGCTCAAAAGGCTTTAAGCTGTTCAAAGGTCAAAGGGTCCTTGTAGGGTATATAGGGTTTATAGGATTAGGGGTCTATGGGGTTTAGGGATTTGGGTGTATAGAGTTTACAAGGTTTGGGGTTTATGGGGTTTAGGGATTTGGGTTTAGGGTTTGGGTATATGGTATGTACCTGGGGCCCAGAGGGGTTCCCGCATAAGTGCTTACAGGCCCAAGTTCTTACACGGAGCCTTTGGATAATGAGATGCACGGCTTCGAAGGCATAGAACGTGGGTCCAGTTTGGCGTAGAAGAAGAGCAACAGTGCGTGCAGGACTTCGATGGGAGCGTGCAGGATTGTAAGCTCAACTTCTACTTGAAAGTTCTTGGGCAGCTGAAAGATGGATATAGGAGTAGGATAACAATGGTGCTCCAAATACAAGCCGGGATTCACATTGTAATCGCTTGTCTAGGCGCTATCTGGTTGGTGCGTAGCTATGAGCATGGTTATAGGGTTCCTGACCCACGTAATCAGCTTTCCCTAAGAATGACCCCTAATCACAACTATTCGCACAATATACCATGGGTATTGCGTTAAGGAGGGGGGGTACTTACTATGAGGGTGGGGAGTTACTATCAGGGAGAAAATGATTTATCAAGTAGCTGGGTGCTGACTCTTTTGTGTTGCTATCTTGGACCAGGACTGCTCATTGAAAAATCCGCTTTAGGGTTTCGGGTGATTACAAGTACGATGGTCCTAGATTCCTCGTCTAATTGTAGTATAGGGTACCTCAAACAGACTTGGTAGTTATTTAGGCCCCTACAGTCGACGCAAAATCCCTAAAGCCTAAACCACAAAGGATCTCAACCCTCATGTCTTCAACCAAGTGTCGAGGACCATTCCAAATCTTTGTGAAACATCCCCGCGACTGATGCTGACCTGAGGGCAGAGATGGGAGATGGCTTTGACTCAGTCGTTTCCTTGGACACTTTGTGCTGCGAGTTTTGGAGTTATGGTTCGGGTTTGCGGGGCACGGATTTAAGGCTTAGGGCTCGTGGTTTGAGCTGTCATTGGCTCATCTTCAAATCCAGTGCACGCGTCCGCTTAACCATGCTTCTTGGATACCCTAGGAAGATAGAATGGATATGACTGTGCTGCTCGACAATGTCATCCTATTTGAGGATATGGCCGAACACAGCAAAACCTAACCCTAAACCCTAAACTCTCAGGCCTATACTACCCCAAACCCTTAACCCTAAATCCTAAACCCTATATTCCCATATTCCCTATATAGTATATTCCCTTACTCCCTACAGACCCCCCATGCATCTCCCAGCTGGGCAGCCTCCATCTCGTCGGGCGACACGCTCGGAGGCGCTGCGGCGACAGCCGCCGCCTTGTAGCCGTCCTTTTTGGGGTTTCGTGTCACATCCTAAGATTTCTTGTCCTTAATACTCCATAATGGTACGGTATGGGGGGCGTTGTTTAGGGGAATGGGGGAGAATTAGTTATTCATGGGGGAAGGGCTTGATTCGGTTCCAAAAATCTACGACCGTTTCGAGGATGCCGAGCAGGACCCGCACGATCCCTGTGACTGTTACCGCGAGAGGCGGGGAGGGATTGGGGAACCGAGACGCATCGCAAAGGATGGTTTTCATGGATAGTATGCAGGGAATTTTGGATAAATGATATGCCGCTAAACCCTAAACCCTACGGATGTAGGTAACTGGTAACCGGCAAACCAGTCAGGCTGCTAGTGGCGGAGTCTCCAGGACCGGCAACGAAGTGAACTTCGCCCGACTAGCTATTTGCCAACTTTCACATTGCGACCGCAAGGGGGGGAAAATTAAAAGCGTCCGTCCCACTTGCCCCACTCGCCTCACTTGCCCCACTGGCCCTACTTGCCCTGCTGTTGCTGTGTTTGCATCTTGCCTCTTTTTTCAAGGGCCTTTTCGGCAAAGGACCCGGCTCCATGTTTCATGTCAATTGCAGGGAAGGAAACCAATATGTCAGCATCATACAATCTTCATGCAGTCCTGCAATCCCCCTTAACCCCAAGAAACTGGGTTGCTGTTAAGGAACTTAAATTGAGTTACCATAATGGGTATATATAGTAAGTAATAGGGTTTCCCCAATATAGTAACTCAATTTAAGTTCCTTAATCCCTATATTCCCCCAGTTTCCATTTCATTTTCCATTTTCTTTTCCATTTGATTCTCCATTATAGGGGGATACTATACTCTAAACCCTAAACCCAAAACCTAAACCCTATAGTGACTTAATTTAAGTTCCTTAACAGCAACCCAGGAAAACGCATCTTCAACTTCTAGGTCAGTAACCTTGCATCCTAAGCCCTTAGCCGTACTTTCTAACCCCTAGACGCGGTTTAGGGTTTAGGGTTTAGGGACCCCTAAACCCTAAACCCAAACCCTGGACCCTGAGCCCTAAACTCCAACTCTGATCCCTCAGCCCGAAACCAGGCCACCCCTACCCCAAACCCTAAATTCAACCCCAACCTGCGAATAACTATGTGTCCTCATATTTGCCAACATTATCCACTATTTACATCCCTGAACCCTGAACTCTAAACCCTGAAGTAACTCTAAACGCTAAACCCTAAATAGTAGTTTCCGTGTTCTTTTCCATTATCCCCAAATAACCGCCCAAGAATCCCCTATATAACCCCTACTCCTTAACCCCTAGTCCCTAAACACTAAACCCTAAAACTCTGAGTCCTTAAATCCATGTACTACCCCAGTTTCCATTGCACTTTCCATTTCCTTTTCCATTTGATTCTCCATTAAGGGGATAAAATCGCCGCTAAACCCTACATGTCCCTAAGCCCTAAAACCCTGATCCCTAAACCCTAAACTCTAAACCCTAAACTATAAACCCTAAACCCTACACGCTAAACCCTAAAGCCTAAGCCCTGTCAGCCCTAAGCCCTAAACCCTACATGTCCCTAAGCCCTAAACCTCCAGTCCTGGCCGCCTTTCATATCGCGCAGCACGTTCTGCACGGCTTTGAGGCTGACTTCCTGGAAGGAAGGGTGGAAGGAAGGGTTTAGGGTTTAGGGTTCAGGGTTTGGGGTTGAGGGTTCAGGGCTTAGGGTTCAAGGTTTAGGGCTTAGGGTTCAGGGTTTATGGTTTGAGGTTTGGAGCTTAGTTTTGGGTTTTCTGGTTGATTAGACACTCAATTCATCGACTGGCTGCGTAGAGGTGAGTGTTCACGCTAAACTACATCATAGGCCTTTGTCTTCCAAGGATTCAGGGTTGAAGGCTTCAGTTTACAAGCTTGGGGGTTTAAGGTGCGAAGTTTTTATGAGAGGACTGGGCTGGGTTCAATTTGGGGCTATTGGGATCTAGAAGTGCCTCAAGAAGAGATTCGAAGGTTCCTAGGTTTCAGTCTTTTTAAATCATGTCTTTGACGTTTGCCGAGAGTTTTCTCGTAGCCTAAACCCAAAATCCTAAACCCTCCCTAAACCCTAAACCTGAGGCTGAAGGAGTGGGCCGCGGTGTGGAGGCATGGGGTCGAAGGACTTGCTAGTTCGAGACATTGCAGATAGACTATGGTAGCAGTTCAAAAGACCCGTCCCGGACTGGCCAGAAAGTGGGACCCCCTTTTAAGAAGGTCTATTCCCAATGGTCCGTTTCTGACAAGAACGTTTGGCAACAACCGCCCCATATAACCCCAATATAATTCCCTATAACCCCCTTTGCAAACCCCAGTTTCCACTTCATGTTTTCTCCATTATTAAGACCAAAACCAAGAACTCAAAATTATTCGCTCAGAAGACCTGTAGAACAATCTCATACGCCCGCAAGGCTTGCAAAACTCGTTTTAACATTCAGACTCTCATCCACCAGCAGCTTTTGAAAAAGTGTATAGGGTTCACTGACCGCCCAGAGTCTCCCATGAACAAAGTCCTTGGTCAGGAGATTGCGGTCTCGATGCATCCGGTTACCAGAGCATCCATGCCCAATGCCGGAACAGTTACAACCTTCCTGTTCGCAAGCAAAGATTAGCAAAGCATCCATGCCCAAACCATAATTCTGCTGGCCACGGTTGTCACCCGGTTTAGCCAGGAGGACGGTGTAGGAAGTCTTTGCTTTTGTGACAAAAAAAAGGCTTCGGCCTGCCCACACCCTAGCCCGAACCCCTGATGCAGGGACCTCCTATGTTCTGCCTATGCGTAGCCTCCGAAAGTCCTGATACTTTTTGCCACATGCATGCCACCAGCACCAGTAATTGATTGATGGGAAATCTTTCACAACGTCAGGACATCGCTGAATGATGTTCTGGCGGTGATGTATGGGCGGCTCGCGTATGGCTATGGTGCCGCGTTCCAATTCTCGTTTGGGTCACGTTTGATGCGCCCATGGCGCCTTCTCACCCTGTTGAATTTGCATCCGTACACCATGTCCCCATGTCCTCATTCTGGAGGATGCTATTAGAGTCTAGAATGGAACAGGTGCACAGCACACGGCGGGGAATCCAGGACTTTGACTGTAGTTCGTATGAGACTTACCATAGGAGCCAGAACTTGAACTCTAGACAAATCTCATCTAAGAAATCCAAGGTGGTATTCTGCAGAAGCTCTGATCCCCTTAATGAGCACGAAGCAGCACTGCAACTCTCCTCCGGAATGTATCAGAAGCAGGCACATCTAGCATCCCGTGCAAACCCTAACACAAATCCCTTTGAGAATCCTGTGAAGCGTAGAAGCAGCCCTAAGCCCTACACCCATAATCCCTGAAGCCCTCATCCAAAACTTTCGATCCGTCCTTGAAGCACTCCTCTGACTGCAGAGCGGCATGCGCCGCACGGTATCCTTACCACCCTAAACCCTAAGCCCCTAAATCCCTAAACCCTGAACCCTAAATCATTAGAGCAAGGCTTGGGGCATATGGGAGTTTCCCAAAATTACGGGTACCATTTTGGGGGGTCCCTATGATAAGGACTATTTTACTTTGGGGTCTATATTGGGCTCCCCCATTTTGGGAAACTACCATATTGACTTGACTGTGTAATCCCCTCCTCTAATATTCCAAACCCCATGCCCGTATTATTAAACATTCCCAAATCGTCTACCATGATTTGGGGTTCTCCAATTTTCTCAGGGGTGGGTGATTTTATATATCAGGTATTGAAGGGACAGCCTTCCTGTATTGTGCAAAGTTTTAGGGTCCAGGGGCTTAGGGGTCAAAAGATGAAGGGTTGGGACTTGAAGGTTCTTTGCAGGAAAACTATGGGTTTCATTAAGTGGGTCAAGAACGGGGATAGCTGGTGTTACTGATGCTACGTGGCTTCTCAGGGTTCTCAGCCTGCTTACTAAATCCCCATAACCCCCAGGGTACAATTGAGAAAACCGTGGGCCCGTTATATGATATGTGGAAGCTTTACAGCCGCAGCTTTCGAGACGTGGGAATTTAGCCGTAGAAGGCCCCCAAGCCCCTGTTTGTGGTCTTATAGGGCTTAAGGTCTTGTATCCCAAGATGCCTGCTGTCCCTGAAGCCCGCAACCCTCAAACCCTTAACTCTGACCCACTTCAACCCTTACTTCCCTAAGCTCCGAAATCCCAAACCCCTATTTGGACTCCAGAAGTACGTGAAACAATGGTCGAGCCCCTTCAAAATTGACAACATGACCATCATTCTACAACCTTGGGGGTTCCACGCATCCTAGATCTCGACGGTATAGGCCCCTACATATCCCTAAAGCGTACTCTATCTCACTCTATATACCGCTAAATAATACCCTAAACCCTATAAAGCCTACATAGTAAACATGCAAACGGAGCTCCGATATCAGGTGTCTCTCCCAATAGCTCGCGGAGCCTTGCAGGTTCGTGCTTGGGCTTTTCTGGGTTTCGGGTTTTGGGGTTGTGGGTGTTGGCTTCGGGTTTTTGGGCTTTAGGGTATAGGGTTTTTGGGGTTTAGGGTTTCACATTTAGGGCGTAGGGCTTAAGCACCGCTGTTTCAGCAGGATCCACAACTAAAAACTCCCAGAAGCCTCCCTCAGGTCTTCAGGGTCCCTGCCAAGGTGTGTATTGGGGCTTGGGAATGGAAACCACGATTTACAACATCATTTAGAATTCAAGGTTTCTTTAAACGGGTTTGCAAGGCGCATGTTCTGGTCCTAAAGGGAGCATTATACAGGGTTTGGGAATAAAATGCTTGAGAACTCTGAACTTTGTGATAGCTTGCGTTGTGGCCAGTAGGGCGGGCTTCTTCAGGGTGCAGAGAACTTTGACAGTTAGCCTCCTCGTTTAAGGCTTGGATATAATATTCCAAAGTAACCCACCGCTTTGGGGAAGCTTGAACGTTACCCTTCCCGGCGGCCTTGCGACCAGACGTTCGCCATTGCTTTGGTGAGACCCTGTCATGAGTAGCTATCTAAAGCCAATTCCCAGCCAGCGACTGTCGCGAGTAGCTAACTCCAAGGCCTGGAATGTCAGGCATTGTAGGATGAACACATTTCAGACCTTTGCCTTTGGGGGTTTAGGGTGGAGGGTTGGGTTAGGATGACCATAGGGATACCCCCAAGCATGAGTGTGTACGAAGTGGGCGCACGTGCTTGGTTTGAGACCCCGGCACCCACCTGTAAGAACAAATGCTGCTCAAGAGTAGTGCTGAAGAGTAGGTTTAAGGTTTACCTAAACCCCAAAAGTAGGTAAAATAATAGCCCTAAACCCTTAAAAACAACCAAAAAGGCTATAATTCTACATACTTTAGGGGTCCAGGTAGGGTTTATGATCCCCAAAGTAGCTTCTTCGGAGTAGTCTTGGCTGCTCATGGCAGGCCATCATGGACTCAAATCGCATGCCTCGGAGAGCGGCGGCAGTGTTGGGACAGCAATGTCAATGCAGCAAAAGATAGTAATATTTGTAATAGAAATACTAGGGGTTTAGGGGTTTTGGTAACAATAATAATGGTGACGATACTAATAATGCTAATAAGCATAATACTAGTAGTAATCATGATAGAAACGACAATAAGCACCAGGATCTGCACCACTGCTGAAACCCTGCATGGCAGATACCGAGGCAAAGGAATTTTGGCACTATAGCATACTTAGAGTCCTCATGCAGGATTTTGTCCATCAACCGATTGGCCCCATCAGACCTAGAAGACTCTATGCGCGCCCGGGGAATCTCACCAGCCTGCACAAACGCATCTCAAAAATATCCTTCTCAAGCATGCTGCCAGCATCGCCTAACCCTAAACCCTAATCCCCTAAACCCAAGACTAAACAAGCCTCATCCCTTCTCTCATAAGGATGACTTATACTAGGATAGGTTTGGGCGGGCCCTATAAGGATTGAAATTTCTATGGCATGGCATCATAACAAATTATATAGGGCTTAATGGTAATAGAAATTGAAGCATGTTCTCACGCCTAACCCTATATAGGGTTGGTTGTCTAACTTACCAAGGCTCTAGAGTCATGCGCTGAGGGTGTGGTGCCGGGGTATCAGGTTAAGTCATGGATATCCCCACTACACCCCTCGGGTAGTAGGTGGGCCCATGATTGAGGGTTCGTCCCACAAACTTCAGTCCTCTGAAAACGGGGTTACAGACCCCTACATAACGCAGACATACTTCTATAACGGCCCCTGGGATGCCCCTAGACTGGACTTTGCCTAGACCCATAATTTTTGAAGTACTTTCCTAGGGTTATATTAAAATCTAAAACTAAAAAGCCCTAAACCTTACATCCTAAATCATTAAACCCTCAACCCTCAACCCTA
>CAJNIZ010043479.1:0-10353 GCA_905231905.1 Symbiodinium pilosum
ACATACATACGCATGCATGCATGCACCTAAAACTGTTCTTGACATATCTAACCTCTAAAACTTCCTTCCAACTGACTCACCCAAGGATGTACCTGCAAAGGATATCTGAAGCAGCGCCCAGTATCCTCATTTCAATAATTGAATTGGAAGCTGTCCAGGAGGTCCTCGCCCTTCTGCGAGTTCCTTTTTTTGCTAAATCCTTACACCCTGAACCTAGGCGGCTGCGGACCCTTCGAACCCTGTCCATAGTGACTATGGTGGTGAATGAGGGATATGATAGGATCCCAGATTTAATCCCTGCATCATCGTCCGTAACAGTCCCTATAATTAGGGATCAGGGCTTAGGGTCCCAATCCCTACTGAGCACCAGGAAGCTGTCCTCCAGAAAGTCGGATACCAAAGGAGCCAATGGTTACCTGTCACATTGGCAATGTTGGTGTCTATCTTCCAACAGGATAGGGGACAACTAGTTTTTGGAGCATCTAGGGATCTTTCACAGAAACTCTTGAGGCTTGATGCTGGCAAATCCTTTTAGTAAGGGGGGGGTCAGATATGGGACGCAAAGGCCATGTTCTCCCCTTCGTGCCCAAACGGTCCGCGTAGGTGGTATATGGTATATGGTTCGGGCCTCAGGGCCCAAGGGGTTGCCATATATTTACTTTAAGTAAGGCCCAGGTAAATACCATGTAGCTACATTGACTCTTTGGGTAATTCGGGGGCTGTCAAGTCCTTCTGCGAGAACGTGGGCTCAAGCCCCCGTGTTCCCTTAGGTCCAAATCGGAGCGGAAGATAGAAACGATGTCATCAAGTTGTAAAAGCTTAAAGGGGTTATAGGAAGTGCATGTAGCCATATAATATATACTTGGGCCTCAAGTTAGGTATATTCAAGCCCTTTCAGCCACAAGTAGATACCATATAGCTACATAGGCCCTCTGGGTATATACTCCCCCATAGGTAGATAGAATATGGGGTATAAGGGTATCTTATTATAACATACCCAAAGCCATATTCTATCTACTTAAATCTGGGCTATAGGGATCCATTCGTACCCACAGAGACTTGTGTGAATTTTAGGCAGAGTATCTGGGCCACTGCTGAGGGTGATCCAGAGATGACATGTTGCAAAGATACAGTCCCCCTTAAGTAGAAAGAATATGGCTTTGGGTATATTTATAATAAGATCCCCATATACCCCATAGTCTATCTACTTAAGCGGGACTATAGGGTTTAGGGTTGAAGAGCTTAGGGTTTAGCGCGGTCTACATTGCTAAGAGACCACAGGTTTCAACCTGGACATAGTTGCAGCGTTTCCTACCTAGCTCTTTTGCGCAGGAGGCCCGAGGTTTGGGGGTTTGGGGATGAGGGTTTCGGGTTTAGGGATCTAAACCCTAAACCCAATAGGGTTCTCTGCACTCCTCTTGAGGCTCAAGGCTCAAGGTTTAGGCTGCAGGATGTGCGGTTAAAGGTCTTCGCCTAGTAGCTACTTATAAGTGGACTTATAGCCCTTCTTATAAATGGTGTAGCCCCTGTAAGCGCATTTAGGAGGATTATAAGTAGGGTTATAAGCCCAGTTATACGTAGTTACTCAGTCCCATGGGCCTCCAAGTACCTGGACCCCAAAAGGAGGTAAAATAATAGCCCAAAGCCTCTAAGTATAGCCCAACAAGCCATTGTGCTACATACTTCGGGGTCTAAATCCTAAGCAATACGGAAGTTTCCATTGTCTTTTCCATTATTCTACATACTTTTGGGGTTCAGGTAAACCCAAAACCCTTAATCCCGAGCCACGAGCACCCGGATTTCCCTGAGACGTTAATGCCCGCCTGATCGCCGCCAGGAAGAATTTGTAGGTCCGAAGACAACCCGGCTGCATGAATGCACTTGTAGTAGCCTGGGCTTAAGCTTTAAGTGGATTTGGGGTATCTCAACCCCTATGAATAGGACCCTATAACTGTCATATGACTAAAACAGGGTCGGGTTGAGTTACCAAAAACCTCCTATTGGCAGGTTCGGTGGTCCTTTCAAGGGGGTTTGGGGTAACCCTAAAAACTGAGCAAAATCCTCTTATTTGCGAGAAGACTTTCGGGTTTGGGGCCCGCGGTCTGGAGTTCCTGGTGATTAGGGACCCTAAACCCTAAACCCTAAACCGTTCAGGGCTTAAAGGCATGGAATCTACCAGGACCCTTGTAGTATCCTAAATTTGGGTTGTAGGAGCCCTGATAATGTGGACTCAAGCAGTAGCAGAGAGAAGTTCGTGGGTTAAAGTCGGGATCATTTGTGGGGATTATGTGCGCAGTACTATGTGGATCCATTTTTTCATTGATTGTCCTACGAACCGCCCATGAGTAGGCTTATATAACCCCAAACACTAACCCTTAAACCCTGAACCCAAAGCCTAAACCTTAGAGCCGTATGGAATCCCAAATGCTAACGGGGTACGTAAGGATGAGAGGACGCCCATTCAAGGATCATGCAGGGCCCCCGGGCCCGGAGCTTGAGGTCAAGTTTAAAGCACCAATACCAATGAGCAGCAACTTCATGCTAGGCTCACTCCTCAGCAACCCCTAAATTATATGGGTACCGTTTTTCTTCCTGCTCGGCTTTAATGTAGAAGCCACAAAATAAAAAGGGGAAAAGGGTACTACTGGGGTAGCTAGTTGTGAGAACCGCAACCCAGGCAGAGAATCCACGTTCAGCGGGACACTAAACCCTAAACTCCTTACCGTGTAGGGTTTAGGGTTTAGACAAGTTCATGCCAGATTTGGGCATGGACAATAAAAGCAGGTATGTCATGCGAGCCTAAACCTCTTGGTATTTCATGACTAACAACCAGTTCATAATCATAGCAATACTTTTTTGACTGGTATTACAACTAGTACTACTATTCGTATTACCATTATTATTACTATGGTTGTTTTTGTAACTGCAGTCAGATTGCAGCCCTTAAGGCGCCTTGCCGGCGTGCGTTCTTACCCCACCCCGCACTCTGTTTGTGAGTGTAGGGGCGGGTATAAGGGGTGGGCACAAGTACTAAGGTCGTTCAGCATGACCGAGTAATATGGTCTCTTGCAATTACTGTTGTTATTAATGTTATTACCATCACTTTGGTTACTATTGTCATTATTACTATCACTATTATGATTCCTGTTTCATTTCTATGGTTATTCTTATTACTCATTGCACTTAGATCATTTAAAGCAAGCCCCGAATGGGTAGTTCCCAAGTGGGTACCCTTACAGAAGGCCTATCTAGACGTCATACCCCCTTTGCCCTTTCTTACGGTTTAGGGTTTAGGCCGAATACGAATCAAGCCGGCAAAGCCCAACCCTAGTACTTTAGGATGACCTTACTGGGGCTTCAGGGTTTAGGGTTCGGATTTAGGGTCTATTAGGTTTTGGGGGCTTAAGGTCTTAGGGTTAAGAGGCTCAAGGTTGAATTTCGGAGTGCATGCACGCGGTTCTACGGGAAACTATGAAGAACATCGTCAGGTCCACTCCCCCACTCTCCTAGAGCCTCAAACACCAGTAAGTAATTGTCCGGTATCCTCGTTGAGCCTGAGGGCCTCGTTTCATTTCTAACCGGCCCGACACGCTCTAAACCCTACGTGGGCGTGTTACAAAACACGGGTGGTCTCTATATAAAAAAGTACTTCCGATGTAATGAGCTGAGCTTAGGGTTTAAGCCTACAAGAGACTTCATGTTTTTACCTGCTGAAAACACTTGTTCAACGGAATGTGCTGTGGCAGCCTTCAAGGACGATAGCTTCCACTGCCCGTCTAGCAAGCTTCGACTACGGGGATGTAGGGGCCGTAATAATTACCAAGACCCTTTTTAGGTCGATTTGAGGTACCCTATACAAAAATGTAAATAAACTCTGGGACCATGATATTCCCACTCATATGTACTCATTCAAGACATCACATCTTGCTTCCCTCTACGCAATCCAACATGGACCGGTCCGGGCTAAGTTTCAGTAGGCTTTTTTCCTGGCTGCCGTGCCTGATCTGTCTGTACGCGTCGGGACGCAGCATGAATAACTCAAATTCCCGCATAAGCTCACAAGACTAGGAAGCACCCTTCCCTTGCGCAGAACAGGAGAGAAAAACGTGAGGGCGTGTCAAAAGCTCCTGGTCACACTTGCATGTCAGCAGAAGTCATCGTCGCGCAGAAGCCTGTAGCTCAGTACAAAGTGTACGCAATCCAGGCCATATTCTTTCACAGAAATCTGCGGACTTACATACTCTGCTTCGGGACTCTTGGCCAACAGCTCTTCTCTTTTCTGATCGCATGCAAGGCCGTGCTTGTTGCGAATCTTGATAATGTCGCCCACTGTCAAATGCTTCTCCGCCGTGAAGTCCTCTAACGTCATTGGAACTGCAGATCCTTCTGACAAGCTGAATTTGACAGCTGCCCCGGCGTGGACCACAGCGGTTGTTTGCCTGACCTGTGCTCCCAAACTGCTGCCTTCGTCGCTTACTTGGAATGCAGGCGGTGGCTTCAGCACATCGCCATGTTTCCAGGGAATAGTCCTTGGATCCAAAGCGGATCAAGCTTGGGGTAGAAAAACGGATTCCTAACCTGTACCAAGGCCAAACTCCCCCTAAACCCTAAACCACTCTACCAGCAGCAGGGTAGGATCGGGTAGCCACAAAGATGTCCAGGCCCACCGAACCAACATCCAATGGATGCGAGACGAAAGGCAACCTTCAGAGCAATCTCCTCCTGCTCTTCCTGGCTTAGGGGTTTAGGGTTTTAGGGTTTAGGGGTTAGGGGTTTAGGGTTTAGGGGTTTAGGGTTTGGGATACTTTAGGGCCCAGAAAAAGCTTCAGCAACAAAACAGCCAAACCAAAACAGTACCGTGTAAATCCTCACCCTGAAGCTGGAGATTTTAAACATCCCTAGATTGGTCAAAAAATGTGGGTTTCCCAAATTCAGGGGTACCCTTTTTGGGGCCCCCTATACTAAGGATCACCGTATTTGAGGATCATGTCAGGGGACCCTGATTTAGGGAAACCGACACATAAGATCCAACACAACAAAGTCAAACACGTCCAAGTCGGATCTAGGTTCCTGGGGCACCGCTGGATCCAAAAGGTTTCCCTTGTCATCCTGCAAGCCAACCATCTGCAAGAGAGGACTATGGGGAACAACGACAGCAGTAATCGAAGTGCTGTTGTCTGCCTCCTCCAGTGTATTCAGGGGATGGCCATCAGCTGTCAAAAGCCTGCAAGTACAGAACTTGCTCGAACCCATCTTGACAAGTATCAACTCCTGCAGCTCAGCAAGAGAAGACACCTCAACAGCGTCCAGCAGCAGTTCACCCGTCATCCCTACCACAGTCAACTTGCGTTGCTGTTCAGACTTGTCGGCCATGGCGTGAGGGATAGGGCCAAGCAGCTGCTTGTAAGTTGAGCTACGCTGGTAAAACAAATCAAGAGAAGCTTGGGCATGTCAAATGCCGGAGCATGAGTTCAGGAAATTCATGTACTTCCCTAAACCTATACCACAATTCCTATCGAGCCCAAATCCCAAACACCTACTTATAAGGTACATGGAAGCGATGGAAACGTAGCGTAAGGTTCCCAGCTGAAGTGCATGGCAAAACCGCTGGATAGGACCCTTCGAAGTCCAAAACCAAAGCCGAGTCCCACTGAGCAATGAAAAGCTCTGAGCCCCACGGTCACCATTGAAATAATGGGATTCACCCACACCTTAAACTTTTTTTACCACTGAAGTACAACACGGTGAAGAACACTACCTGTATTTGAAACTCACAGAGCAACTCCCCCTAACCATATGCTTCTACAGCCCAAACTGAGGAAAGGACGATCTTGGTGCAGCTGCTGATTCAGAATGATGTTCTCACGGAGCGTGCCCTCGAAGATCCAAGGCACCTGTCCCGCTTAGTTTCAAAGCCATGCCGTTCCAGGTTTAGGTTGTTGGGGTTAAGGGTTTCACGGTTTAAGCCCCAAATTAGACTTCGGGTTTCACGGTTTAGGGTGCGAGGGGTTTTAGGGTCTTAAAGTGTAAGCCCGGATTTAGGTAGTCTCAGCGCTGACCGTGAGAAAAACTGGAGGAAGCAATGAAACCTGTGAAGAATATGTGGGAGTTTCCCAAAACTAGATGTACCACTTTGGGGGTCCCCAGAACAAGGACTGTAATATGTCGGGGTCTATACTTTTGTCCCCACATTTCCAGACACTACCATATCCACCATTCTAGCCGAAGTTTGCGGTTGAGGCCGAGGGTCTGTATGTCTACATCGAAAGAGCTACAGTCTGCCTAGAAGTAAAAATATGCAAGCACGCCGTTCCGCATATTGCAGAAGTATGTTGTCATATCAAGGGATCCTAGAAAACCCCCTTTGTACCACCATGCCACTTTTATCTCGGAGACTACGGATTGCGGATAGGGCTTTCCAAAAAAGACAGGGGGTCCTCAGGAAAGTATGAGTGGCACTACGCTGCTCTTCAGAGGAAATCCATACTTCCCTCTCCGGCTTGTCAGAGTTCTCCCAAGAGTCCACTATGCTTCTCCTCTGCCATAAGTGATCCCACCAAGTAAAATGTTCTACCTCTGTTCTTTTTAAGCGATAACCCGCCGTAAAAAATGCTGTAGCATCCAAACTCATCCCTCAAAACCAGTAAGTATCTAACCGCAGGCCCCACAAGCCCCACAACTATAGATACCCAGTACTTGTTTCATCTCAAATTTCCTTAATCATTGGATTCTCCAATAGTTCTAGCCAAAAAACAATCACTTAGATTCCAATCGCTAGGAACCGTCACTATAAATCCAACTTGCATTTCATTGTCTTTCTTCTTCTCCACGTGCTTCTACGCTTTCTGATGCCACACACCTACTATAACCCTGATATAACCCTATCACTCATTAAAGCCCCAACAAGGTACCCCTCATTGTGGTAAACCCCATACCCTAAGCCCCCTTCTTGCAGAAGAGGAACCTGGGCGCAGTAGGCGATATGGCCGGTAGAGGTGTCAGGCGCTTCCACGAAACTCTCCCTGGGCGTTAGGCTTTAGGGTCTACGGTTTATCATTCCTCGCGGGTTTAGGCATCAGTGCCTCAGGCGCAAGAGACCAAAATACTGTAGCCCTTCTGAAAGGACTCCCAAAAGGGTACCCCATAATTTGGAGAAAGCCCTACATGTAGGTTTCAGGTATGCCATGGTAAGCAGGGTTTATGGACTTGAACCCCAAACCCAAAACCTAATCTCTAAAACCTAAACCCTGGATATCCCTATACACCCCTGTACAACCCTCATAATATAACCCTAAACCCTAAACCCTAGGCGTAGGTTTCAGGTATGCCGCAGTAAGCACAGTTTGTGGACTCGGAGTTCATGCTATGGATCTAAAGGCTTGGGGAAACCTATTGAGATATTAGGGTTGACGGTTTAGGGTTTAGGGATTGCGGTTTCGGGATTAGGGTTTAGGTTTTGGGGAGGGCTAAAGGTACAGAAACTTGGTGGCTTCGGGCTGGGGAATTGGTCTGTGTTTAGTCTACCTGGACCCCACCAAAAGTAGGTAAAATAATGGCCCAAAACCTTTAAATATAGCCCAAAGGGCCATTATTCTACATACTTTTAAGCCCTAAACCCTAAATAATACAGTAGTTTCCATTTTCTTTTCCATTATTCTACATACTTTTGGGGTGTAGGTAGAGTCTAAGGTTCGGGGCATGCAAAGGAGAAGCCTTCTCTCAGCCTTGGCCCACACCTCAAGCATAAAATCTGAGAGCCTTGGACTCTGCTAGTCCAAACTCTCAACTTTCTAGTCCCCCTTAAGTAGTCTATGGGGGTTTATAGGGGTTATATCGGGATAATGGAAAAGAAACTGGAAACTACTATATTATAATAGGGTAAATAGTCGGGTTATAGTCCCCCTTAAGTAGATAGAATACGGGGTATATGGGGATCTTATTATACTATACCCGAAGCGATATTCTATCCGCTTAAGGGGGACTATAAACCCTAAACCTCCATCTCCTCCAATACATGTGTAAAACCCCCCCTAATATCAGGTATTTCCATGTGGTATACTATACTATATTTGGAACTTATAATACCAGGGAACGCGGGCACAAAGGTGTTTTGATCTTAGGGGGAGGGATTGTGACTCATGTCTGGGTCTCTAAGCCTCCTAAACCCTAAACCTTAAACCCTAAGCCCTAAACCCTAAACCATACAGATTCTTTGTTTTTGCATCTGGACTCCTGCAAGCTCTGCCAGAAAACGAAGTCCAAGTTTAGGGGTTTAGGGTTTAGCCCTTAACCCAAACACCGCAAAAACGCGGTGTAGGTCGGGTTTAGGGCTTGAGGTAAAAAGATAAACCTTGCACTTACACGGTAAACGCTGAAGTCCTAGATCCCACGCCCAAGACCCTATAACCCTACATCCTAAGCCTCAAACCCTAAAACCCGAAATCCCAAACTTCAAGCCCTAAAACCCTGAATCTTAAGCAATAAGCATTAAATCACTAAACCCCTAATGACTACACCCAATACAGCGTGAAACCCGGAGATCGAAAACCCCATCACCCTAAAACCTTCACGACGAAACCAAAATACCTAAAGCCAAAGGCCCCAACTCGAAACCCCTGAAGGCCTAAATCCTTCAACCCTACAATACCCTGCAACTGAAAGCTAAATCCCAGCCCTATAAATCACAAGTCCTAGAGGTCTCAACCCCGAACATCAAATCCTAAACCCTAAACCCTTACTCTAAGCCCTTGAACCCTTGAACCTTAAACCCCTTTTTTGAAACCCTCAAGCCCCGCGGTCCTGTTGCTAGGAAGCGGATGAAGCTCTCCGAGTACGGTCTGCAAGAAGGTACCTGGGAGAAGAGTTTAGGACTTAGGTCTTGGAAGTTTGGGTTTAGGATTTAGGGCTTAGAGTTTATGGAACCCTAAACCCCTAAACCCTAAACTCCCTAAATCAGTTTAGGGCTTTAGAATTTAGAGGTTGAGGACTTCGAGGTTTAGGAGTGACGGCTTTGGATTGAGGGTTCTGGGCTCAGGATCTTGACTCAGGTTGTTTGGGGCCCAGACTTTGGCCTTCCGGAAAAACATACCTCTTGGTTTAGGGTTTAGGGACTTATGGTTTAGGGGTTTAGGGTTTAGAAGACATTTTTGGTAGAGTCGTGACTGAAACACCCCAAGTATGGAACGTATGTTGCCAGGTTGTGGGACGTAGTGCGGTAGGAGGTTCCGGATAGAAGACTAGAGGTCTGAGTTAGAGGTACAAGGTTCAAGGCATTGGCATTAACATGGCCAAGAAGAGTGTTAATGATCATAATAGTAATGACAATAGTAGTAGTAATAGCAGCACCAGTAATAGTAAAAGGGATCACCAACAGGAAACATGGTGGGATAGGCTAGCATTACCACCCATGCAGTATCAGTCCCCAAACAGCCTCTTCTGAAGCCTAAATCTTACCCTTGAGGGGACTGATAATGCATCAACAGTGAAGTTATCAAAGGTTAAAACCATGGGCCACTAGTATGGGCCGTTGATCGTGGGGGACTCTATATATCTAGTAAGCACCACTAAACCCTGAACCCTAAAGAACCACATACACCCTTCAGGGTGCCTGGAATACCCCTAGACGGGCGTAGTACCCACATGAGCTATAGTCTAAACTCCTAGTATCCCCCGTAATAAGATTAAGCCCCATAATAGGAGCCCTGTAGAATCCGTGTATGAACCCCCTTTAAGGAGTTTTTGGCTACAGCTCACATGAGGGACCTTAGACATCCGCAGCGAATCACCTGGGGAGTGCTAACTCGGACAAACATGGGCATAGGAATCTAGAGGGTTTAGGGTTTAGAGATTTAAGGTGAGGGTTTAAGCACAAAATAAGTATTTTATGTGTATTGCTATAATAACACTTCTTGCGCACCGCTGTTAGAAACTGTAAATAGTTTAGGGGCCTGAGGTGGTGTAACATGTCTTGCATCAATCAGCTGTAGCATGCTTCGCTTGTAATTATTTTCCAACTTGCCTCACCCCCCGTCCCCCCCTCCCCCTACCCTGCCCCCGGCAAAAAAAAGAGAACTAAACAGGAACCTACAACAACTATTGCCCGTTGACTATGGAATTTCCACATTGTCTTGGGAGTACCACTATGGGCTATTAGACCTTAAGGGTACCTTAATCTACCCTTAATAGGATCCTAATAAGGAATTTTAAGGTCCAATAGCCCATGGTGGTAGGGTGAGTCCGAAGCCGAAAACTCTGCCCCAAACTCTTCAGCAGGTTGCTCTTGCCAGCGCCGACTCGCCCAATGATGCCGACCAGCTCCTTTGCATGCAGTGCCTAAACCCCTAAACCCTAAAC
>CAJNIZ010043479.1:18562-29460 GCA_905231905.1 Symbiodinium pilosum
GCAGTACCCAAGGTTTAGGCTTCTCGGATGAGACCGCAGTCACTATTCTTCCCCGCCCCACCCCTACCGGTATGGTCTCAGCTGTCCTGAATGTTTCACCCAACCCTAGATGCAGCAGCAATGTTTGGCCTGCTCCAAACTGGAAAACAATGATTAGGGCAATGGGAGCGCACATTTGCAGGACATGTTCCATAGGCCATTGCTGCAAACTTCTTCGACCTGTTCAATTCACCGCCCCCCATGACCTCAACTGTGCACTTCAATCACTCAAGACCCCGTAACCGCCAAAACCTAAACTCCTAGGCTGCAAACTCCACGCCTTGTGCTGCCCTACCCAAACCCTGGACCTGACAACCCTTATAATCAGAACCATAGCAATCCATGAGCCCTAACCCTACGCACTGACGCAAACCGTGAGCCTTAAAACCTACTGAGCACTATATCCAAACATCCCCACTCTTCGGTAGGTGCTGCTGTTAGCAGTTGGATATTAGGTATGTCCTGAAATTGGGATCATTTCTGGGTGGCTACAAAAGGGGCCATGACTTTCACTAGCTTCCACACGACTGCGAGACAGTGAGCTAGCACCCAGAGCACGCCTGGAAAGCCTCAACTAAATGTTTCCTGACCTCACCCTCATAAGAACCAGCCTTATTGTTGTCATTTTGGGAATGTTTATTGTTAGGGTGTTATGGAGGCTTATTGTTACCGTAGAGGGAAGGGCTCACCTAAACTCCAGACATTTGTTTGTACCAACGTGCTTTGTGGCAGCAGAGACGCCTGAATCAGTCGCTGCACAATCATGACCTCGTGCGCGGGGACCCGCCCGTTGCCTGATGCGTGCTTAGGTTCCAGGGTCTAGGGTTCCCGAGGACCAATGAGGACACCCTTTTCTCTATGGTTGATCTAGCATTCAGAAACATTCTTCGGACACTAGGCACCTTAAAGATTTTGTGATGCCGGTTTGACACGAAAACTCTTGAATATCAAGAATGCGGCGCCTTATTCGAGCAGCCGTGTATTTGAATGTACGCACAAAGATCCAAATCAACGATGTGCCTGACTTTGACAACAGAATCCACATCGTGATCACCAGCACGCCCCACGGGAGCGTGTGTCCAATGGCCGTCATGACGCCAGTCATGACCTCGGCTTCGAAAAGGGAGTTCTCTCAACTGTGCTTACGAAAGCCTTCTCAAAGGAAGCGTTTAAGGTTACGGCTTGCTACCTGCTTCAGTAGTACATCCACGGGACCCCACAGAGACACGCCAACCTATATAACTCAAAAGGAAAATCAAATCTAGAGTCATGGCCCGGTGAAGACTCCTTCCCAATGTACCGCAAGCATTACCTCGTAGGCGCTTAACCCCAAATGCTGCTGGTAAGCTCAACACCCTTTCAGGCCTATGAGGGCTTATGCTTGGGACTTGTCAAGGGATAGGGCTCTGTCCAGCGCGTTTTCCAGTCTGACGACATGAGTTCATCGCTGATTCTTCATCGGCATGTTACTCAAAATTGCATGATCATATCTCTCATGGGGCTGTAGAAAACATTGAGCTCTGTTTTAAACGAAGCTATCTTCTTGCATTCCTTTTCGAGTCTTGATAGAACAAAAGCGTGAACTGAAAGCACAGCTTTGACCCAAATCCTCACGAAAACATGAAGCAACACCCTGGGCGTCGGTCCACGCAGGAAAGCCCTCGTTCTGACCATCTAGGGACTTTAGGAGGGACCCCTAATAGGGACCCTTAATCCCATTACCATATATGACCCTTATATAGTCTATATATAACCCCTATATCCTTAGGTAGTCCCCATATTAACCCCCGTAAGCTACAAGGGTCCCTATTAGGGGTCCCTCCTAAAGTCCTTAAAGACCAATATCAACCAATCTTTTGGGGATTCCGGGTTTTAGAATACTACTCTGCTGGAGTAAGCGATTACCAATAGGTCAGGCAAACCATGCATAGGCATAAGACCTCTTTTCATAGTTGCACCAGAGTTCGGGTCTCGGAGGTCTGCGCCTTAATTGTACCCATGCTTAAGACTAACGGGGCCCGTATAGCATCATCATGATAATATATATATATATATTGGGAAAACAAGTAGTTATAGCGGAACCCCTTTGGGCCCTAAGTCCATACTATATCTATACTGTATACCTACATGGACCCTAATTAGGAGATGGAATTTCACGGCCACGCTATGGGCCTCAAGACCTTTGAGGACTTGACACGCTTTGATAGCATATCACCCCTCATATCCCAATGTAACGCCTAAACACAAAAAATAATAGCCTTTGGACCTTTTGCAGAAATTTTCTTGCTGCATGGCACAGCCATCATCCTCGCACAATAGAGCTCCCCCTCTCGTGCCTGCTTGCGGACGCGGGTGTTGAGATTCAAGGCATGAACGTTACGGCAGAGGGCTGTTACAATGTAGGTTCCGTTTGGGACTGCGAGGGCTTGGTCCATTTAGCAGTATGGTATAAAGTGGTTACATGTTAACCCTTTGAGATACTATTTGCCTACATGGACCCTGCTGGAAAAGTTTGAGGGAACATGCGTTGGCTTTTTGTGGAAGACGAAAACTTGGCACGGCATTATGAAGTTGGTTTAAGAGGGGTATTAGGACTTATACTAGCCCCTGTGTATACGGTTCCTTTTTAAGGACACTTACTTCAAGGAAAACCCAAACTAGACAGCACTTAAGCTTCTACAGCACGATGAGCAAGATATCCAGGTACACAGGCCTACCGCTGGGGAAATGCAACAAAAACTCGCTAGTTGTATAAGCAGCCGCACCCAGATCCTGTACAGGAATTTGTCCAGTAGAATGTACCTTTAGGGGCCCCAGGGCTATCTGGAGAATATTAAAGGGGAGTCTGTCCTGTCCCTGTTATGGCTTCTATCCCAAGAATAAGAGAGCCTTAGGCTCTTTTTTTGGTGCTTTAATGTGTAGGATCTGATCCAGCGCGCACCAGGGCTCCCGCTGAGGAACGAGCGTATTTCACTAATTTAGGCCCAGTCCCGCCTTCAAAGCGCGTTCAGCGTTTAGGGTTTAGGAAGATGACCCCATCTCCCAAAAGGGTTTAGGGTTTAGAGGGCCTAAACTTACTCTCAGGGAGATTCCTGGAGATGACCCCGTCTCATGGACAACTACATGGTGCTTAGTAGGGCTTGAAGGAGTGGATCCTACGGAAGTTCCTTTTGAACCACGTCCTCACTGCAGTTACATAAACCTAAGCCTATATCCCCCGAAATTGGTTTAGGATTTAAGGAGAAGCTAACCACAGCAATCCAAGGTCCTAAGCTCAAATCAACAACGACATTTCCAGAAACCAGGGTCGCCCTGACGTGGGTCCTTATCCAAGAACACCCTAAACGGGCCCAAGAACACCTTATCCTCTACATGCCCTTTTGAATACCATGTAAGCCCTTTCAAGGGACTCATGAACTGGATACTGGGCAGTGCATTCCAATGGCGTTTTGTTGATTGGTGCTTAAACCAACTACGATCATATTCTTCTTACAAACAGC
Organism: Symbiodinium pilosum; assembly: GCA_905231905.1. NCBI lineage: Eukaryota > Dinophyceae > Suessiales > Symbiodiniaceae > Symbiodinium > Symbiodinium pilosum. The sequence continues at coordinate 22,102 of CAJNIZ010043479.1, forward strand.
TAGACACAAACAGACATACTCCTAGACCCTCCTCCTACCCTCTATGGGGGCCGAAGTACCTACTATTACGGGCCATATATCCCCAATTAAGGGCATAAGGAAGGTCCTGGCTCTTACAGTCTCCTGGAGAAACTAAAGCCGCCCAAAAACACAACTCACCCACTGTTTGGAAAACCTTACTAAACCACCTGAAACACAACTCACCTGTTGTTTTGGAAGACCTTACCCACTGAAACACAACTCACACGTTGTTTTGGAAAACCTTACTGAACCCATTGAAACACAACTCACCTGTTGTTTTGGAAAAGCTTAATGCAGACCTGTGATTAGTAAACCCCTTCCCCTTAACAGGGGTTATAATAGGGATGCTAGTATTACAGGGAGAGGGGTTATTAATCATGGCTCTACATTACAAACCTAAACCCTAAACCCTGAACCCTAAACCCTAAACCCTAAACCCTGAACCCCAAACCCTAAAGCCTAAAGCCTAAATCCTAAACCTTACTCAACCCACTGAGGCAAATCCGGTGCCTTGATCAACTTAGCCTGTGCCAGCTTTTCCCAGGCCAGGGCCTTGATCGTTCGAATGGAGAGGAGCGACTCCTGGATGCGGAGTTGGGGTTTATTGCGTTGGCCCCTAAAAGCCTTTGAAAAATACTAATATATAGAGTCCCCTATTAAAGCATACTAAATATCCTGTAGGGTTTAGGGTTTAGGGTTATATGAGTGGTTGTCAAAATTATGATCCCTTTTTGGGTACCCTAAATACTAGGTGCCGTATGATAATAGGGATTCAAAAAGGGACCATAATTTTGATAACCACCCATGTGGAGTTGGGGTTTAGGTCTTGGGCTACGCAGGGCTTGGGGCTTAAGGTTTTCGGGAATAACGTTTCGTTTTTTTTGGGTTCTGGCTCGGGCTTTCACATTTCAGGGTTCGGGGCTGCAAGGGTTCGAGGTTCCTGTCTTCCAGCATGATAGTTTAGGGTTTAGCTCAGGCTGAAAGATCCAGTACCTAGGCCGGTTTAACCCTAAAACCTACACCGTAAATAGTAGTTTCCAATTGTCCTTTCCATTTTCCCTACCTGGAGGCCCATGGGACTTAGTGATTACTTATAACTTGACTCATAACCCTACTGATAATTTCCCTAATTGGGCGTATAGGGGTTACCCGAATCAACAGGGCTATAACCCCAGTTATAACTAGTCACTAAGTCCCATGGGCCTCCAAGTATATAACCCCAATATAACTTAGGAGGACCCCCCACCCTGTAATAGTGGTATAATAGGAATAGAATAGGACCTTAGTATTATCCTTATTATCCCTTATAACCACTATTACAGGGTGGGGGTCCTCCTAAAAAATAACCCTGATATTACCCGATCATCAGCACAACGCAGCGAAATTTTCACCCGATGGATTCAAAGAAGTCCTAGAGCCTCTTGACCTAACAGCCCCTAACCACCACACCTAGCCCCCCATATCCCAAACCCTTAAACCCCCCAAACTAGCCCTAAACTCAACCTGAAACCCAAATATAAATGATAATAATGGCATGTTGAGCTGTTTTTTGATAGTTTGGGGCTATTTTTGTACCTACCTTTCGAAACCCAGGTAAACCCTGAACCCCTATATAATCCCCTATATAACCCACTTTAAAGGAGTTTAGACTATGGCTCATATCCCAAACCCTTATCCCCCAAACTAACCCTAAACTCAGAAGTCTAAACCTCGAGCTGAGTCACTGTAAGCCACTTCAACCGTGTGTCCATGAACATCTGATAGCTCCTGCCCGCAGGAGGTTCATTGGCTCAAAGCCAAGGTGCCACAGGATGTAGGGTTTAAGGTTTAGGGTTTAAGGTTTAGAGTATAGTCCGCCTTACGTAGATAGAATATGGGGTATATTGGGATCTTATTATCGTATACCCAAACCCATATTCATATACTTGAGGGAGACTGAAGAGCTTCAGGACTTATAGTTTCGAGTTGTACTGGGTAAGGTGGAGGGCTTGCGGCTCAACCGCAACACTTACAATATGGAAGTTGGACGATTCTGCGGTTTTAGCAAACCTAAACCCTGAACCCTAATTCATCTAATTCTGGGGACCCTAAACCCTAAACCAAATCAGCTGTACAATACTGGGAACGACCTTCATCACAAAAACCATGCGCAGGAATCTGTAAGTTGAAGAAAGCTGCTGCGCAATACTGCACACCTTGTTATTGAATCTTCCGCGAATATGCATACTTACTGGTGGCTACTAGAGGGAATATGGGAATCTAATCCTTACATATTTCCTAACTAGATATATTCCCGTCTTCCCCACTAACCACCAGTAAGTACATTTCTACCGGGAGAGGCATTGAATTATTGGTAAGCAAGGATTTGCAAGGAAGACAACGGTCACCGCCTTGGCAACCCAATCTGCAGAGTGACCGCAAATACATCAAGTTCCGGATTACATAGAGTCCCCCTTAAGCGGATAGCAATATAGGGTATCTGAGCATCTTATCATGATTTTTGGGGAATTCCATACTCCATCTACTTAAGACGGACTATAGCCCGAAGCACTGCCCGCAAATTTTCTAGTGTGAACACAAACCTCATTGGCTTCAAAGCTTGCTTTGAAGGGTCGCTGCTGACTGTTACAGGGTTTAGGGTAACCCCGGTTTCAGCAAATGCTCAAGGACTATCTTTCTGAAATTCTCCCTGCTGCTATTGTCACTGAGGTGTGGGATTGAGCGCCGGCCTGATACCTTCTGTACGCTCTGCACGGGGTGTAAGTGCATCTTGGCACTGACGCGGTTTAGGGTTTTGGGTTGGCACCCCAAGTCTCTGCAGCAGTTGCTCCGTGGAAGCAGGATGAGCACGAAGTTCTGGGTTCTGCTACCCTACTCCACTGACTCTGTTGACGGATACTTCATGACCTCGTCACGGCCGAGAGAATGTACCATAGGTTTTCATATTGGGGGTCACAATCACAAGGGAATGTCCCTGAATCTTCTGGCACTGAATGAGTCATAACAGGGATCCTTGCATCATTTCCGGCATGTTCACTACGTAATGTACATCACAGTGTGTTGAGCTCCCTGGGTACCATACCAGCAAGGAACAAATCTGAAATCAGTGCATTGCACTCTCCAGAAATGCACCCTCAATCTGAAGCCTCAACCAACATCTCCATGAGGGGGAGTCTGGGTGAGGCAACTCTAAGCCCTAAGCCCTAAACCCTAAACCCTGAACCCTCAAGAGCCCTCTGCCGCGAGCACAATAAGAAAGATCCCGATAGCTTGAGAGGGCATTTACGGGGACCCTAGCTTCAAGGAAAATTCAAAACTGGGTTTAAGGCTTCTAAGGCCTCCTTACAGGGGTTTAGGGTTGAGGGTTTAAGCTTAAGGTTGAGGGGTTTTTAGGGTCGACCCCACGAACCGGCCCTCTCCAAGCCTGTAGTAGTTCATGGCCGCACCGGTGGACATCATCATCAACATCATGACAGGGACGATGTACGAGGCTCCACCCTTGGACATATGAGGCCCAGCAGGTGAGATAGAGTCTCCTTAAAGGTTATAGGGGTTCAGACTATAGCTCAAAGCTCCAAAATTCAGGATGCCTTTTAGCATGGCCTTGAGCGAGGCTCTGAACTTTAGGAACTTCAGGATACTTGGGGGGATGAATGCTACGTGTTCTTGTGCGCAGTGAACAGTGAAAGGATGGATCGGTGATTGAGCGTGAGCCGCACATGTTGGAATTGCAGAAAGGACGAGCTGTAGAACGCACGGATACGGCCATGTCCGGTTTCCTTCCCGCCGCTGCCTTATGACAGCCTTGACCGCAACAGTAGGTAAAACAATGCCCTGAAGCCCCTAAAAGAGTGAACAAGGCCATCATTCTACATACTTCGAGCGGTCCAGGTAGCATACCATGTGTCTCGAGTCTCTATGGTAGCCCTTTCTGACTATACTCCCACCCTTGTCATCTCGAATTTCAAGGGGCCCCGGGAGCCCAGCATCCCATCGCTAGGCGATATTCCCTTAGTCCTCTTGTGCTTCTTGTTGTCATGTTAGGTATAAGATATACCTGTAGTCCCAAAGAACCTACAGCTTATTGGTAATTACCCCCTGATTAGGTAAAACCCATAAAGCTGCAACCCTAAACCCTAAACCCTATAAAACCCATAAAGCTGTAACCCTAAACCCTAAACCCTTTTTCTTCCCGGCGAACCCTAAACATGGAAGGGCTCCCTGGCCCCTGTTCGACCGAGCGGCGATGGCAGAATAGCTAATCTGCCTGATCATGATGCCTTGGATGAGTTAGGAGGACCCCCCACCCTGTAATAGTGGCTTGAAGGGATAACAAGGATTGTATTAGGATCCTATTATATTCCTATTATACCACTATTACAGGGTGGGGGGTCCTCCTAATGGATGATCTAAACCCTAAATAGTAGTTTCCATTTTCTTTTCCATTATCCTAATATCTCCCCAAGATTACCCCAATGTAAGCGTAACAGTGGGAAAAGCGGCTTGGGGGTTAGGGCGTCGGAGTCGCGGAGTGGTTCTTTCTGAAAATATTGTGCACAAATATTCATGTTCCCTGTTGGGCATGAATGACGTTAGCCGTTAGCATGCTAAAGAAACCTGCAACCATGATGCAGACGAGCCGTTTTGGGGGTAACTAGCGTATATCATACAACAGGCCCCTGGGAAACTGCAGAAGTACGACAGCACACCGCTGATTTCTCCCTAGACCCTAAACCTTAAAGGTCCAAAACCATTACAGTAGGTTCCATTTCTTTTCCATTATCCCTATATAACCAAGAAGCCTCTAAAATCGCCCCAATACAACCTTTGCATAGGCCCTAAGTCCTACATTTCAAGAATGAATACGGAGATCGAAACGCATAAAATCAACAGCAGAGACAGAAACACAAGAAAAAACAAACAATCACTCAAGCTACAGCAAGATACCGTTAGCCAAAAGATTACATAGACATGTTCTCAGGCAAGAAATCATCCCTAAACCCTGAACTCTCCAAAAGCAAAGATGCTCATGAGGATGAACATGGAGATCGGCGCAACGAACACGCAAAGAGAGTCCTGAGCTCATCCGCTTACCCCGGAGGTTCAAGGGGGGACACGGAATCTCAAACCCTGAGAAAAATCAAGTTTGAGCTAGGCAGGATCTAGTTAGAAACAAATGCACAGCAGCGTTGCTGAGGGGTGGGAAGTCACAGGTCACCAGCCCAGCAGAACCGTCTGTTGATATGCATGGGTGCAGTACGGCGGCTATAGGGCTTAGCCTAAATGCTAAGCCCTAAACCCGGGCCTAGGGCTTAGACGGACTCCGGCATGAACGTACGATTAGTAGGCTAGGCTGAAGGGATCAGGGTTAGGGCTGAGGGTCGTTCACCCATGCTGGAAAAAAAGGCGTTACACTTCCCTACAAATATACAATCTTCGCGTTTTCGGGGAAAGAGTGGTGGTTAGGGGTTTCAGGCTTCTAGTCTCCCTTAAGTAGATAGAATATGATTTTGGGCTTATTATAACAAGATCCTCGTATACCCCATATTCTACTTAAGGGGGACTGTAGGCTCATAAAGATCCCTAGCAACTTCATGGAAGTCCGCGTAGGGTCAGTTTGGGAGGTGCCAACTGCTTGGTGTAACGTAGTGTAGACCCATGATTAATAAACTCGTTCCGTTTAAGGGGCCTTCATATAAGGATCCCTATTATAATCCCTATTAAGGGGAGGGTGTTTATTGATATTATGAAGTCGAAGGTCTTCCTTGATTGCTGGACGTGAAGGGGCCTGTGGTTTTGATTCGAAAACGTAAATGGTAGATTCCATCCTAAATCCCAAGCCCTAAATCCTAAACCCTACATCGTAGTTTTCATTTTCGTTTCCATTAACCCAGGACCAGCCCAAGTATAACCCCAATATTAACCCATTGAAACACATCACCCAAAACATGACGCTAAAATATGAACCCCAACACACTACTGCTCCAGTGGCTTTTATCAGCTTTGTCGGGGAAGGGCTTTAGGGTCGAAGGTGTGGGATCTCACGTTTTGGGGTCCAAGAGCCTTGTAGGCTACAACCCTTATCTAGACCCCCAACACTTTAGGGTTTAGGGACCCCAAATTCCCTGAACCCACCCAATGGTGTGCTCAACCAAACTTGAAACCGTCAAGGCAAGCAGCTTACTGTCTACCCCCAGGCTCCAGAACCCCAATGGCAAGATCTCGAACCTTAACCCTAAACCTCAGGCCCTAAACCCTAAACCCTAAACACAGTTTTTCCATTTTATTTTCCATTATCCCAATGTAGCCCAAATACATCCCCTATATAGACTTAAAACCTTCCCACATCAACCTAGCACAGTCCTAGGAACCTGGGGATAAAGCAAGAAGCCTGAAGGGGCTTCGAGCTGATGATATGGGGTTATATGGAAATAATGGCAAAGAAAATGGAAGCTACTATAATGGGTTATATAGGGCATAGAATATGGGGTATATGGGGATCTTCTTATAATATACCTGAGTCGAAACTTGTCCGGGGTTCCCGGAATGGAATGGAACCCGACGTAACCCCAACGTACATCGTACAGGGTCCCAAAACACCAGGTCTTTGTGGGGGAATTCTGGAGGCATCATTCTCTTGAGGGGCATATGCAGCATAGGCACTGAGTTTGAGGTACCTAAGACATAGTATACACTCGGAGGAATCTGCCTCTAATCCCAACCCCCCAAAACAGGACACCATATAAGTTGTGTAGAATCCGGGGATGGGGGTTACCAAAACCCCCCTGGTATACACCAGGGGCCACCGAAAGTGACTATGTCGCTAAACTCCAACAAAAACGGAATCCTGCTAGGATACTGGTAGATGCCAGGCTGTGCGTGCTAAGATTCGTGAATCAGGCCACCCCAGCAGTCCACGATGTCAACATTCAGAATCTGGACCTATGCAGGCTTGAGGGCATGTTAAAACTTGGGTCAAAGGACATGGAGCTTGCCCGGAGCAACCAGAATAAGGGGTTGTCTCTATTTGACGTTCCATGGGTCCCTGTGTGGGAAGGGATATGGAGTTTTAAGCAGCAGGATAATGTAGACCCCTAATCTTTAAACCCCCTCCCCTTTTTGGGGGTTATAATAGGGATCCTAATACTGAAGCTCTTAAAGGGAAAGGATTTATCTATCAGGGTCTACATTATGGGTCTGAGCGCAGCGCTGCGAGACACATGTCTCAACATCCCAAACTTGGAGGGTCAGGGGGACTTAGTAGGTATACTTATAACCCTTATACCCCATATAGTAACCCCAATTACCCCCATTTTTAACCTACTTACTAAGTGCCCC
>CAJNIZ010043479.1:41130-56129 GCA_905231905.1 Symbiodinium pilosum
GACCCCCTTTAATAATCCGAAGTCCCCATTACGTGGTATATACTTGGGCTTTAAGATAAGTATATGGGAACCCCTTTTGGCCCTAAGTATATACCAAATGCCTACATGGAACCTGTGCGTGACTTCTTAAGACGAAGGGGTTCTGACTCGGGTAGTTTCCTGCCGGGAAGTATAGGACGTCTGGCTTCGTCTTAAGATAGCGTGCATCCTCTTCCGACTGCTGCGACTACTTCCTGGGCGATTCCTCCAATACCTCCACTATCACCACCGCCAACAAGTACCAAAAGGAGTGGATCCTCATGGTTCCTCTACCATCACGACCAGCTTCCGGTAGCCCTCAAAAACGCAGCTCTACTCTCTCTCTCTCTCTCTCTCTCTCTGTGAGGGGCATGGGTAAAGACGGAGCCCCGTTTTTGGGAAATCCTACTCCATATGAACGGCGACACTATCAATTCACAGTTTCCATCTCAATTTGCATGTGCTTGCGCATTTGATCCCCCCTAAAAGACTACAGAATACTGTCCCAACGATCATGCCATTTTCCATCTGTTCTTCAATTTCACTCTCCAATAGTATTGGCTCTGGGGGCGGGTCACTGTACTGGGCTAATCGCTTCCCTTCCGTATACACACCTGGGTACATGAAGAATGGCCTCATGTGTGCGGGCTTACGCCAGAAATACTCAACATCGAGGGCGTGTGGACAGGGTGGATAAATTTAGGAGGTCTAACCTTGACTGCATAGGTGGCGGTCATGCAATGGCCAGTGGAAGGCCTCTCATTCATGACGTCTCTAGCGATCTGAAGAACATTAGCCACTATCTGTGTATTCTGTTCTGGGTCAAGTTACACAAGCCTGTAACCAACAAACAGAACAAGCATCAGGAAGCTCCATGAGCAAGACCCCAAATCTCCAAACCTCAAAAGCAAAACCCTACTGAAACTTCCAACCCCCTTCGCCCTGAAATGCATATTTCACTAGTTCCGTGCAACTTGAAATTATAATAAGTCCAAATAGGATAGGAGCTTCATCCAGGCCCAAGGCCTCTAAGCCACGCGGTTTATGGTTGAGGGTTTGAATCGGTTTGAAGAAAGACAATTTGAACACGAGAGATCACAGAAGCAAACAGAAGCAAGCACGCACATAGCTATTGCAAACGTAGCAAGAACAGTGATAGTAAGAAAATGAAATGCAAGGACAATCATGGCAGAGATGGGAGCAGTGTCCATAATGGCAATCGTAAGCCTAAGCGTATCAGCTACATGAATTTCTCCAATTACGTACAGCCTCACATACATGCAATTTATAAACTTACATACATACAAACATGCATGCATACATGCATGCATACATAACAAACACCTGCATACATACCTTCATGGCAGTTTCCGTGAATACTGGGGACCCGGTAACCCTCTTATGTATTCCTATGCAAGGCCCTATAGGCCCTAGACCCTAAACCATGAACCCTCAACCCTAAATTATAACCCCTCTAACGGGACATCACCGCATCAGACCAGGTTCGCAACAGTTGCTCCGAGATAGCCTGGGCGTGCCGAAGGGCAGAGTGGAGGGCGGAGGGCTTAGACTTTGGGGGTTTAGGATTCAGGATTCAGGGTTTAGGATTTAGGGTTTGGTTTAGGATTCAGGGTTAGGGTTTGGGATTTAGGGTTTAGGATTCTGGATTCAGGGTTTAGGGTTTAGGATTCAGGATTCAGGGTTTGGGGTTTAGGATTTAGAGTTTAAGGGGAGGAGGGCATCTTGTAATTACTGTCACTTTTGCTAATACCATTGCTATTATCATATTACAACAACTGTCATAATAATTACTATTATTGTTGCTGTCACTTCTGTTGCTAGGTTTTTTTGTGCCGGTACAACTGCGATGATATGGGGATTCTTATGAGGATCCACTCACCCACTTTGCTAAACACCAGAAAGTTTTGTTTTGGGTGTTGGGCTCGAGGGCTCATGGGTGTGGGTTGAGCCTCTAGGGTCCCAGGGTGTATGGCTTGGACAGGGCGTGTAGGGCTTAGAGTGAGACGTTTGTGTTTTGAGCTTTTGGGCTGAGCCTTTGTGATTTAGGACCGCTGCAAAGAAAAACCACTTAGCCGAAGGCCCATGCGTAACTAATTATGTAAAGGGCTCAACCGCGCTAACCCTAAACCATCTGAAGCTGAATGTCTGTTACTCTTTCTCGGTCAGGCCATGTTCACAGACATTGAAACAAAGCCCTTCCCGACCAGTCCAAAACATCGAGACAACCTACACGCTATATGAACCCTCTTAATAGCACACACACCCAGAGTAAGCCATATATAAACAAAACCGTGGCTACCCCATGGTTGGCTGTCCCTGCCCCCTTCTTTAAGGGCCAGTATAAGATCATCCTAGGCACACTCTCAACCCTAATGCAAGCCAAGCCATGCAACTTGGGATCATAATGTGACCATTTTGAGTAGCCCCCCTGATTTTGGCATTGGTTGGCGTGGCCAAAAAGCTCATAGGCTACGAGCCTGGGTGGAATGCCTCCCACCCAATCCCAAACCAAAGCCTCAAGGAATGCATACCTGCATCCTATACCCTATAAGTTCGGAGGACCCCCCACCCTGTAATAGTGGTATAACAGGGATATGAGAGGACCCTAAACCTCAGACCCTAAACTCCAATCCGCAAGCCCTAAACCCAAATCTCCAGACCCGGAACCCAAACCCCATACCGACAGGCAAGCAGCTCATCTCCTGTCCCGGGTGAATTGTTTGCCACCTGAGTTTCTGCAGGGCCGAGAGTGAGGTTGTGGTTCACACCAACCTACCTGTTTGGGGTTTAGGGTTTAGGATTTAGGGCTTAAAGGTTTGGGATTTAGAGTTTAGGGTTTGGGCTTAAGGTTTAGGAGCCCAACGTAAATACAATGATGGCTTGTTGGGCTATCCTAGGGGCTCTGGGCCATTATCTTCCCTACTTCTGAGGTCCAGGTAAAGTGACCTTACCTTATACCCTTCCAGACACAAAACCATAAGTTGCCAAGCCATTTTTAGGTACAGAAATTGTTGTGAGCAAGATTTGAGCTTTCGTCAGTATTTTCCAGATGATGAATGGACATGGGTTCCTTGTACATTGTTCGGGACTATATTAATATGATGGGCTACATTGAAATGCAAAAGGGACCCCTATGTTCACGTTCAACGGCTTTTTAAGGCTAATATTGATGGCAGCTCATTTTGGCATTAGTGCTTGGGATTTGGGGTTCAGGATCACACGGTCTACTGTCAGGCCCCTGGCACTGCAATGGGCTTTATGTGGGAAGGTTTGGGCTTTGGGCCTAAGGTTTGGAATCTCACCATGGGGGCGGGTGGGGGGGTCCAACAGCCCAAAAACCCTAAGACCTGAATAGTGTGATAATTTCCTTTTTCTTTTCCATTCCTTACACCGTGTGGGGTTCAGGATTCTACACCATGGCACTTAGCACCCCTTCTAAAAATCACCGCTAGGTACCTGTAATGGAAATAATATAAGAGAATCCCAAGAAAGTTAAGGGTCTAAGGTCCTAGCTACGAGTCAAGGAATATAGGGGCTGAAAGATTTGGCTTTTGAGAGTCAAGGGTCGATCCTAGGTTTAGGATCTAGGTTGCAGGCTAGATGTTAGCTTTAACGGTTTACAGATTAGCCCCAAGTCCAAGACCCTGAACCCTAAACCCTAGGCTGAAGAAATTGGTCTCGGGACAAGTTTACAGCTCAGGGCTATGGAAGGTTTATGTGGGGCAGCTAGCCAAAAAGTAAACTCGATAGTTCCCCTTGAGTAGATAGAATATGGGGATAATGGGATCTTGTTATTATACACCCAAAGCCATATTCTATCTACTTAAGGGGACTATAAACCCTGAAAATTCCCAGGTTTGAGGCTTTCCTGTTGCTTACCCTGACCAAAACCGTCAAACATGTCTAAGCTCGACTTGTGTTCTTGTGAAGGTTCAGGTTCCGGGTCTGAAGTTGGCTACATGCTGGGTGCTCTAAGAAAAGCTGTTGGTCTTAAGCCCCAGGAAAAAGCCACCAATAAAAATACTAGCCTTCTTCGTAATGCTAGAAGATCTTGCCTATCCGAAGCAACCTAAAGTACATGCCCGAACCCAAGCTTGCTTAAACCCTAAGCCCGCAAAATCCACACCTTAAACGCCTATAACCCTAAACCCCAAACCTGCTAAATCCAAAGCTTAAACGCCTAAATCCCAAACCCCCAAATCTCAAACCTCAAATGCCAGAGCCGTAAACCCCAAACCCCCCAAACCTAAACCCTAAACGCTGAAACCCTATTCCCTAAACGCCGAAGCCCCTGAACCCTTAACTCAAACACTCTAAAGCTCGCCGAGAATCGCATCCAAACTTTCAAGCGCGCCCAGGAAGTATTGAAGCCCAATCACACCCATCACCTTGGGCGCAAACAAATTTGGTTCCTGTAGGGAGCGTACATAGGGTTTATGGCTGAAGGCTTTTGGGGGCTGAGGTTCTAGGTTTTAGAACACGTGGCAGGAAGTTTCCGGACTGACCAGCCCCAACACGGACACAAACATCTGAAGGCTAGTAGTCATTGTAGGGCCCTTTTTTGGGAGTCAAAACCTAAGAGAGGGGTCGCTACCGTCGAGCGACAGAAGGGTCTCACAGCCCGAGCGCCCATACGAAAAGAGAGACGGAGAGGTGAGGGTAAAGCCTCACCGTCTGACCTGGACAGGTCTAACGACAACGTCAGAACTCGTAAAGGGCCGTACCCAGACCACGTTTACGTTGGTAAAGCTCAACCCAGAAGCCTGGGCGAATTGCTCTGGAGGTGGGCTTTAGACTTGTCAGGGGCATTATCTCAGGGGCCTCTTGGGGGTCCAGCCAAAGCACCCTGGCAGGCTGCTGGGCACGGCTGTAGCCTGGGAAGCGTTTGGATGTCATTCAACTTTTCGTATGCCCGGACCTGTGGGAGGCCCCTCCCCGCTGCGTCCGTTGGTTTTGGGTCCCTGCAGGCTACTCCCAACCCGAGCGGATGCCCAAGATAATCCGCCAGGTGCCTCTAGACACCTTCCAACTTCAACTCATGCGCAAGTCAAGTCTGGAGAAGGTTCTCACCAGAGGCCCAAGCCTGTGGGCAACCGCAACCTGCCGGCTCCCCTGATGGGTGTTGGTTTCGGGCCCCTGCAGGCTATCCCCAACCGGAGCGAGCGATGGCCGAGATGATCGGTTATGAGGGTCATTTGTTGGCAGCCTTCGGTTCCGAGACCATGCTGGACTTTGCATGCCGAAGGCTCCCCCCTGCCCAAGATACTCAGCTTTAGCAAGTTCCAGTTATTATTACAAATTAAGCAGAACCAAGCTAAGTAAAGAAGTTCAATGGAACCAAGTAACACAGTTTGCTTGTTACACTTCGTCATCTAAGTAAAGAAGTCCAATGGTTCCAAGTAGCACAGTTTGCTCGTTACGCTTCGTCATCTAAGTACAGAAGTTCAGAGACGTGCAGAAAGAAGTGATTAAGCAAACCCTAAACCCTAATAGAGCATAGTTTGGGTGGCCGGGGTGAGTTTACAGGCAACGCGACCGCGCGGCCCGGGGCGCTTCACGCCCGAGCGCGCGCCCTCGCCTGACACACCCTGAACTCTAAACCTGAAACCCTGAACCCTAAACCTAGTTCGGGGAAGGGCGTTTGGTGTAGAACTAACGCTTTGGCGCTTGAGAGGTTAGGAGTTGATATTTCTAGGGTTCAGGATATATGTAAATGGGTGGGGAGGGTCCCTTTAAAGGCTCTTGGAGGTATACAGGGATACATAGGTGGTATACAAGGATTAGGGCTTGAAGGTCGGATTTCCAACAGTTATGCGGGCTTTCAGTCGAAATCATGTACTGCTTAAAAGTAATTGTCAAAGACTTTAAGTTTGTACCCTTAATGTTTGTACCCCTCGGTTTTAGGTCCCCAATATCCTTATGAAGGGCCATATTCCATGGTTTAGGGACCCAAGCCCAAGGGTACACCTAAGGGTACAAAGAAAAACTCCTTCAAGTTAGGGGTGTCCCCACATTTGATGGTCTATAAGGGGTACAGTAACCTGGTCTTCTGAACTTCTGAATAAACCCTAAGCCCCTAAATCCAGATGCTAAACCTAAACCGTTGAACCCTAAATCCCTAAACTAAGCCCCCCCAAAACCCTATACTGTAAGCCAAGGCATCGGCATATCACCAGGCTGGTGGCAGGCGATCTCTTGGCTGTTACACATATCCTTTAACTGAGTTGCTTTTGAGTTAAGGAACGCAAATCAAGTTACCAGGGTCTAGGGTTTAGGGCTCAAGGCTTACCATAATATGGGCATATAGTAGAAGGAATAGGATTTCCTTATGACTTAAATTAATTGACGGCAACCCAGTTCAGGCCATTCCTATATGGAGGTTTCCGGCAATTAGCTGTCCCCATCATTTATCATAGATTCCTCTCTATATGGGAGGTCGCCCCCCATTTATGGGAATCGTCATATGACCTTATAGGCTCTAGGGGGGGCGTGAGGCTCCTTCTGAGGATCAGGTTTACGACTTATAAATGATTCTGTACTCCTACACCTACTGGCATTACATGCCTGCGATGAATACAATTCAATATGCAAGGTTCCCGTACATAATCGCAACATTATTATATCTCCAGTACTTGGAAATTCATGGTCGCCATGATTGTGGTCATAAGCACAAAAACCCTACAGTTGTAAGTTGCAGCTTCTGCAGTTACAGAACCCTCCATCCCTTTTACATAAGCCCACTAACATATATGCTAGTCAGACAATTATAGTGGTTGCTGTGTGTGTGTGTCGGCGATGAGCCACAACTGCCCTGTTGCAAACATGCCACCTGTCTACTACTACCCTGAACGCGCAAGGTCCCTGGGCACCATGCATGCATATTGCGCAACTCTGGGCGAAATCTTTCTTGCAGCGATAAAAAGGACTACAAGATATTGCATGATAATTCCAACCCTAGCCCCAAACTCCTATAGGTCCCAAACCGTCAGGTAAAACACACAATCCCCAGCCCTAAATCCTCCAAACATGAACCCTCAAGCCTCAGCCTAAAAGCCCAAGCCCTAAACCCTGAAACGCCAAGCCCTAAAACCTAAAGACCCCCTAAAATCTAAGACCTAAACACCGATGATCCAGATAGGTCGCCCCACCCGCGATCTCCTCAGTGAAAGTGATGGTGACCATAGCGAAGGAGGCCTTGAAACCGACTGTCTTGTAGAGCGCCCACAGGATGGATGCCTGGTGTTACCCGAGGGATCCAGGTATACAACTAATACCTACATTGGGCCCCCAAAGTCTATAAATATTACCTACATTGGGCCATTTGGATCCCTAGGGTTAGGGCTTAGTTGAAGGACTTGAGGGTTTACAGTCCCCCTGAAGTAGATAGAATATGGGGTATATTGGGATTTTATTCTAATATGCCCAAAGCCATATTCTATCTACTTAAGGAAGACTATAGGTTTAAGGTTTAGAATCTAAGGCACGTTAGGTTTTGGAGCTTGGAGATTGGTTAGACTTGAGGGCCCAGGTTTTGGGTGTAATGTAGACCCTGACTTATAAACCCCCTCCCGAGCCTTAATATTAGGATCCCTATTTTGCTCCCTATTAAGAGGAGGGGAGGCTTTGGGGCCGAGGGTTCTTCATCCCGAGGCTCGTAGCGTTGGGTCTAGGTCTTGACTTGGATGCTGTTAAGGAAAGTTTTGTGAAAGGAACTGTTTAAAGGTTTTTCTTAGATTGCTATTATAAGGCAACCCCACTACTTACTGTATACCCATGTTATGGTAACTTAGCTTAAGTTCCTCTACAGCAACCCCGGTGAGGGTTCAAGGCTTCTGGAGGTCTAGGACATGAGTAGGCAAAGGGAGCGCTACCAGAACACCGTAGGGTCCTGCCTCCTGAACCCATAAACCCCAAGCCCTTATCCTGGCATTTATAGGGTTTAGCAATTTAGGGTGTAGAGGGTGTAGAAGTTGTCTCATGGACATCCCAAATATCTTTCGGGGCTTGTGCAATTTACGCTCCACGTCAAGGACGGAAAGTCAAAGCCTTCAACCACAGGGTCCCAAGGGCAGAGAATCAGGGCACTAGGATACGCTAAACCTTGTACTCTTGAACATGGGTCTTGAACCTCAAGCCCTCAACCCTGCACCCCAAATGCCGAGCCCTAACTCATACACCCTTAACCCCCCTTTGGCATCTGCCAGCAGTCGCCTTCTCTACGCTGCCGGCACGAGTCACCTCCAATCCAGTAGAATTGAAAGTTACCCCGATGGGGACACAGGGGCCCTAATTACATTGGGTCTGCAAATCTTGTAGATAAATATTGTGTTTAGGGCTCAGGGTCTACATTACGTGGGGCGATCACTTACGGCGAGGGGCCGCGTTGATATCTTCGGATTATAGCGGCCCCTACGCGGGGTTATGCAACGGAAATTGTTGACTTGGGGCTTGGGGTTTGGACTTCAGGATTGACATTTTGGGCTTTGACTTTGGGGCCTTTGGGTTCCGGCTTGAGACTTCCAGGGCTTATGCAACAGAGGTTGCCACCCGAGCGTGTTTAAGTTGCATGCCTTTTGCAACAGGCTTTGGGAGTCACCGCCTGGAAAGAGGCACGCATCTCACGCTTGGCATCTTCAACCGAGAGCAAACAGCCCCAAAACGTAAAACACGAGCTTCTGAAGGACAATCGCTCTCTGAGCTGATTGTGTGCACCTACTGTGTACTGTACTCAACCTCAACCATCTCATGCTAAGCGGGACATCCTCCATAATTGAGCATCTCTGCACGAATGCTCAAACAGGCACGAATCAGCCATGAACGCCCAGCACCATTCGGGAGTCCCTGATGTTCTTGGCGAAGACTAGTCAGGACCGACTGTAAGCCCCTGACAGCCTCTTCATCACTAGCTGCTTGAGCTGCATGCCTCCACACCAGGACGGGAGGCTGCAGTGTGAAACACCACATCGTTGCTGCTTGCAGGAGGATAGTTGTTGATCGCTGGCTTGGCGCAGTCATCATCCCAGCGTTCGCCGGCCAGCGGTTCCATGGCCCAACGGGTTGGAGGGGTGTCGGAAGGCCTTCTGCACTGCAAGCGCAGGGGCGCATGCCTAAACCTTAAACCCCTAAAACCTATAACCCACCTTTAACCCTAAACAACCCACCTTAAGCATGTATGGGTTCTCGCCTTGCAGAGCAAATAAATGGGGTTCATTCCTTCATACTTGTATGGTATACATCCCCAAGGACTAATGTACCATGATATACTATAATGTAATAGTTTCCGTTTTCTTTTCCATTATCCCTAAACCAAACACCCTGCACCCTAAACCCAACATAACCCCTATATGATAGTAGCTTGAAGTTGCTTTTCCCATTATCCCTTTATAAGCCCTATGTTGTTGGATCCAGATCAGTCTGGGAGCTTGTCCCGCCAAACACAAAAAAGTGGTTTAGGGTTGAAGGTTTAGGGGGAATCTCTATGAAGAAAACTACGTGGCACTTAGGACCCCTACTAAGGGTTAACCCTTAATTACCTATAATAGGAATATAAGGGAATCCCAAAGGGTTAAGGGTCTAAGGTCCAAGCTAAGTCCCAAGGAGAAAAGTACTCAAAACGAACTGGTGGTCTTGGGGATCCTATGGCTCCTACTTAAACCAATAAGGGATTGGCTTTTAAAAGCCCATGGCTCCTGTTAAAGCCAATGAGGGACGCGAGATTTTTCAGGCGAGTTTAGGGTGTGGGGTTTAAGTGAATTCCTAAGGAACGGCTGTGTTTAATATTCGTGTAAAGAGATAAAGTCTATGAGTAGACGTCATGGGTCCCTTTTTGGTACATTAAGTGAAACACTAAAAATGGGGGGGGAAAGGAACCATAATGTTGAACGCTGAAGCCCACAGTAGCCCTGAACCTTACCCGCCACAATGCAAACATGGAAAGTAGCATCCCTTTTGCAGCAGGCTTGCAATTCTCCACGCCTGATAATACCCTAAACCCTGAACCATTTTTCCAAAAAACAGTAGTCTTTGTAGAGCCTTCTTACTTGTGCTTCCATATAGTAGTGCAGAGGCGTGTGACCCAAAGCCCCAAGCCGTATGACCTCTAAATCCTAGACGCAACACACCCTGTTTGCAAAAGTCACAATAGATCCGTATATATAAACCCTAAACCCTAATCCCTGCAACCCTCTTTAACGGGACCTTGTTAGTCCCAGCCCTGAACCCTAGCTCCTAAACCCATAAACCGTGACAATGTCTATAGACCGTCTAGGGTTTTGGGTTTAGCGTTAGGGACTCCTACGTATTCCCCATAACCCTTTAAAAGTCACGCCAAGCCCGAAACCCTAAACCCTATAAAGGGTTCTTCACCCCTGCCCCACCTCCGCATCCCAATATCCCTTGAACACGACGTAGGGCTGAAAGTTGTCGTCCTAAAAGGGCTTGAAGAATCGGGTTTAGGGTTTAGGGCTTGTGTGGGATACTCGGGGCTAAAATATTTGTATATATGGAAATGGAAACATAAAATGGAATTCTAGGGACTATACAAAGATATCTAGAGATATGTAGGGTTTGACTTGGGGTTTAGGGCCTTCACTCTGGGGATCAGACTTTGGGGCTCAGGGTTTGGGGTTTAGGGTTTGGGGTTTAAGTTTCAGGGGCTTAAGGTCCTCTGTAGGGGAGTCATAGGGGTTATGTGGAGATATCCAAGGATATGCAGGGCTTGAGGTCTAGAATCCATGGGCTTGGCTACTCAAGGCTTTTGGAATAAACTCCTCCAAACAGTACAGTGAGGCCTCCAATCAGCCTAAACCCTAGGGTTTTGGGTTTAGGGTGTAGGGTGTATCCCCCTTAATATCCCCAATAGCGGTCCCCTATATGACCACTTTTTTAGCACCTCTTAGAGAGTTTAGCTTCTGGCTCAGATGGCTCAAAGGTGAGGTGAAGGAAGGCGGGGTATAGGAATTCACCATAAGGATACTTTAGCCCACCTACCTTCATCTCACCTTTCGGGCCCCGTGATCCACCTGCGAAATGCGATTCATCTCCGGATGTATTGTGGTACCACACTGGAAAACTGCTGGAGCACGGCTTGGGTGGGGTGAGAAGAAGCATTCGATTGTTACCTGGGAGTTGGGAGTTCGATGACAAGAACAAATGTCTGGCATCGGGGAAAACTATATCGGGAGGATCCATATGAAAACAAGAGCCCGCATGAGAAACCGTCTATTGCACATCACATCCTACAGGTTCAGGTACCCACCCAAACCTCAGGATTTGAGAAACCGAAAACGATGCAAATGAAAGTATGTGGGACCTAGAGCCCCAAGAGCGCTCTCTCTCTCTTCCAGACGTGCTGCGGGTCTGCCGGGATAGTTATAAGGATGCACTGCCAAACTCACCCTTAAAGGCATAAGTCAATTAAGTAGGTGGAAGCGCAAAGTTAGGACGTGTTGCTTTGTAGAGACGACTACACCAAAGGGAGGATACAACCTTGTTTTTTGCTAGGGACTGAGTAATACTAGCCACAAACGTCGGTCAATCGTGCGAATGAAACAAGAAGGCCGTGTGGCGCATCAGTGCAACTTGCCTATTATGGTGTTCAGCTGCCGAATGATGGTGCGGCCAAATGCTCATTGATGATGTGCTGAGAAAGCAAATATGCTTCAGGGCATAGGACGCTGTTGCAGTGGCAGGATGCTTAGCAATAATGGAATGCAGCAGTCTGCAGCACTGAGAATCTGAGTTTGTGACCTCAAAAGCAGTAAGAGAGGTTCAATCCTGCCAAGGTTCAACTTTAGCAAGGAATGAAAGCATGGATCCTTGCATTAGCCCCTGTGTAATCCTAAACCCTAAGCCCTACACCCAAGACCAGCAATATAGTGGTGACTATTTCTTGTCGATTCCTTCTCTCCCTCGAACCAGCGCTAAGTATGCGTGACGGTTCGTGAAGCAGTGGTTAGTGTATCTTGGCGAATCTAAGGTCCCTGTATGAACATGTAGGGTCTATGAGGTAGGAATGAAACCTTGAATATCTCAAGCTGCACCCAAGTGGCACGACGGTTGCACACGATTTCCTTGGCTGTGGCTGACTCAGAAGGCAGGGAACATCCAAGGGCATATTCCTGATCGGGTGACCCTTAACCCTTAATCCCACCCATTAACAGTCATGGGGGTCAGATTAAAGGCTCTATATGATCCTATATGATCATACCATACGCATTAGCCAACTGTTAATGAATGGGGGCAGAACCCTAAGCCTTACATCCTAAACCCTAAATCCAGAACCCTAAACCCTTCTTGGAGCTTAAGGTTCCGAGTTCCAGGCGCGCAGGGTTGGGGCTCAAGGTATCGCACGTCGTGCTGTAACAGCAGGAGCGAATGGGGCTTATGTGCTGAGCCCAGACTCCAGGAGTGCCAGACGCATGATAGAATGAGTAAGTTTGAGGGTTTAGGATTGGCGGAATTCTATCAAAACCCAAGCAAACCGTAGACAGCTTAAAGAGATACCCTCCCCCAAACTTACATGGAACCCCAGATTTGGGCATGCATAGACTAGAAGAGGGCTATATTGGGGCTTCCATCTTGGTTTGGATACTACATCTCCAAACCGCCTTATTACCTAAAGGGTCCCCAGGAAAAAAACACGCTGCAGAAAAAGTGAGCCCATTACTATGATGGGCGAAGGAGTGGGTTGTTGGAAGGTTCCATGCTCAGGATACTTCAAATCCTTAAGCCTCAAAACCAAATCCCTGAACCCACGAACCCTAAACCCAAAACTGGGGTCTAATTTTTTTGCCGAACTTCCTGATCGTCGATCACGCCATTCCAATTCTTGCCTCAGCTGGCTAACGGGTCTAGGAATTAGGTTTTAAGGCCGGCGGTGTACGGTCAAGGAAATTACATCCTAGCGACAAAGCCTGCGCGTAAACCCTGCAGACGACACCTCAACGCAATTCGGTGTGCAGACGTCCACTGTTCGGGGGTTGAGGCGTGTAAATTTACGATCCCTTCAACAACCGAGGAACCTTAAACCCTAAATCCTATAAACCCTTAAAATCCAAGAAGTGCCTTTCGTAGCAAACCGTCATTCTCTAAGAGGTCAGTGTGGGGTTCCTAGTTCGCGGGGCAGGGGAATCCAGAGGAACCTAGGGGTTTATATGAGGGTTTTGGGTCTGGGGTTTAGGGTTTAGAGAGTAGATAAGTACTGGACAGGTAAGAGAGCAAGGCTTCTTTGACCTAAGAAGACACCTGGTGTTGCACAAGCAAAGTTTGATGATAAGGCAGCAGCTTTCCTCACCCGCACGGTGAGCTTTTTTTCCCTAAACCCTAAAGGAAGATGCATACTAACAGCATTTGTACTGGCACATTGAGAAGAACCATTTTTGGCTCATGGGAATACCCCAACATAGACCGCAAAGTACCATAATCCTTGACATTGGGATCCCCAACAATGGTACACCTAATTTTGGGAAACCACTCTCATGTAGGACCCTAAGCTATGGAAGCTCTCACATGAGCAAATGACGCAAAGAGCCCCATTTATCTTAATTATGGAACATATCTCACATGATAGTAAAATGCATCCTAAGAAGCAAGGACTATCCCTTAGGTCACAACATGTGGGGCTCCCTGGATAGAAGGCCTACACCCTAAGCCCTAAGTCCTTAACACAAAACCCTAAACCCTAAATCCTGAATCCCAACTCTGAACCCTAAACCCTCAACCTTACAAGTCCTGAATCCCAAGCCTAAAGCCTAAACCCTGAACCCTATCAAGGGTTTCAGGCTTGTACCCCTAAGGTTGCGCCCCTAGGTTTGGGGATCCTTGAAGGGACTCTAGGGGACTACGTTGGCCCATATAAGGGCTATATTAGGGCTATATTGGGAAAACCGTTTAGGGGTACGACCTTATAGGGCTACAACCCTGGAACCCTTGACCCTAAACCCTGAATCCAAAACCAAACCTAAGGCATGTCAAGTCGCCATATCGTCCAACCAACTCGTCGACCCAGCCAAGGCTGATGTAATTCACCCAGCCTCTCTCGTAGGCCTGTTCCCAGCGGTTTAGGGTTAGGGGCTTAGGGCTTAAGGTTTAGCGTTTAGGGTTTGGGGTTTAGGGTTAAGGGTTCTTGCGGTTTAGGCATCGGGATTTTGGGTTCAGGAGGAACAGCTTTAGTCTTCAGGGTTTCGGGGCATTTCAAAAGCTTGAAGGTGACATAACTTGCCGTTGTCGTTCATAGGCTTCACGTTGAACATAACATCAAAAGTGAACGGCTACCGGCTGGGAAGGAAAGATGCAGACAAGTACCCTTTTGGGCGCGCGGGCGTCTTGAAAGGACAGCCGAGGGCCCAAACCCTGCAAAACCTAAAACCACCCAAATCCTGGAAAACCTCATCCCTAAACATTTAGCCATAATTCCTAAACCCTAATCTCTGGAGCCTAGACTAAAACATGAACCCGTAGTCTGGAGCCTAGGCCCTAATCCGGCTAATCTGCACCTTGCTGCGAAACTCCGACCCCTCCCCACCCCAGCCCCTACGACAACACTTGTGGTCTCAGAATGCTTCAGCTCAGTTTAAGGTTTAGGGTTTAGCGGTTTTGCATTGAGCTTTACATCTCTGACCCCTTGACACACAAACCCATCTCTCCACATCCAGCATCCAACCCGTCCATTCCTACCTGGCTTACACCCTAGACCAAAATTTCTTATCCCCCAAATCACCTAAACTCTACACCTAAACCCTACAACCCTAAACCCCAACCCCCTAAGCCCAAACCCCTGAACCCTAACTTAGCCCTGAACCCCTGAACCTTGGCAGCCTGAAGCCGAAGCTCCTGAACCCTAAAGGGACTTTCTCCAAAGAACCCTTCTCATCACCCAAACCCTAAACCCTCCCTAAACCCCGAACCCTAAACCCCAAACCCTAAACCCCAAACCCGAAAGCCTAAACCCCAAACCCCAA
>CAJNIZ010043480.1:5048-42394 GCA_905231905.1 Symbiodinium pilosum
AGTACCATATATATGTATGTACATTATTTTTCGGGATTATATAGGGATTACATTTCCTCATGTTCCACTAACCCCGAGTAAGCATAGCCTCAGGACCATCACAGCAACAGATCAAGTAATGGTAGCTGTAGTACCATGAGTACATGAAGCAAGGATGCTTACCAAATAATTCCCTGGTCCAGCATGGTACACAAATCCCCCTGCCCTAGTGTTTGATATGCTCACCTTAGGCAGATGGCTCCAACTTCATGAGTCACATTTGCTAAAAGCGTCTAGTGGGTTCCTCCTGCAATCGCAGCTCAAACTACAAGTCAGTCTGAAAAGCTCATTCAAGTCTGTGCTTTAGCTTGCTTCCTTTGTCTCGTGAGGAGGTGCCTGCCTCCTGCAGCCCGGATCTCGGCTGAAGCTAGGCTGAACAAGTTGAGCATGTTTGCCTTCAGGACGGGAGCTGTTTCAGGACGACGACGTGATGTCTGCACGCAACTCCTTCGTTCTGGGACTGAAAGCATGATCTCTTCTGAGTCCGAAGTGCAAGCTGGATCACAAGCAGGCAGGGCCCAGCCAATGGCACTTCAGCATTGGGGAGAAGTCTGACTTGGACAGCAGCATGGTAGAAGCTGCAGACCTTCATTCTTCAACGCAACAGTTCCAAGAGAGGTCTGGAATCCCTGCATGGAACCACCGAGGGTTTAGCAGAGTGTGTGGCATTGCCGGAATCGGGGCACCTCATGAAGGCACTGTGCTTGCTGGCGAAGTTGGCATGTTCAGCCACCATATCAAAGCTCTTCACCTTGCAGGCACACTGTTGGCTTTGGCGCTGTGCTGGGCCAGGTTTGTTGGCATCTGTAGAGGCAAGGACTACGCGCCTGTGCTGATTCATCCAGCCATTCAGCAGAGCCTCCCTGGAGTCCTGCCCTCCGGAATCCTTGTGTTGTCGCTCAGCCTTCGCCCTGTACTGTTGGACATTGCCCACCTTGGCACGTCCGCAGTGATGTCTTGGTCTGGAAAACCTGGCACGCAAAATCCTTAGAGCCTGCAATGCTGCGGACCTGCTGAGGAATCGTGCTGGTCTCGTATACAGCTCGCTGTGACTACTGTGGGCAGCGAATACCTGTCCTGTGGAAGATACCAAATTCAGCTGCGCCATCATGCGCGTCAACATGTGCAGGTACCAAAAAGTCGAGGAGTACTGTTGATAGTAAAATTCTTGCATGGCTGCATGACCTACTCTACTGTAGTACTGTTACTATGATTCCCAAGGTAGAAGGTAATTACTTGGGCGCATGCAGAAACTGTAGTATCCAGCGTATTGCGTAAACCCCATAAGCCACTGCATGATCTAGATTTCCATTTCATTTTCCTTGTTCATTTCCATTCGGTTCGCGATTATTGGGAAAATGTCCCGGAACCCTGTAGACCCCGTAGATAAGCCTATAGAACCCCCGTAAAGCCTTATATAACCCCCCTTAAAGCCGTATGCGACCCCATATAGCCAATTGGTTGGTGAAAGAAACTCAGGATCAGGCGTTGGCGCGCCTGTCGCTACTCACAGAGCACGTAATGAAAGAAACTGCCATGCTAGAGGGGTTCCACAAATGAGGGGGCCTTTTGCAAAGGGGGCATATCAATATATGTTTGTATACACATACAACATATATGGATTTCTTAGGTTTAGGATTTCCATAAATTAGTGGCCTCCTTCCTGGGGTCCTAAGAATATATCAGGGTCTACACTAGGGACCCTTGCATTGATGGAAGCAACACTCATGTTTGAATGCGAGTCTGGCCTTGTTCTTTCGCGCTCAAAGGCTGAGTGCCTTGATTGCAGACACCGCCAAGGGTTTGGTTGAGTTGGACCCATTCAGGACACCAGCCAGCCCCAAGGATCCCACATGAGCAGCAACATTCTGCACTGCTTGGAGCCACGGAGGGTGCTGTTCAATCCTGATCATTTCCATTTCCAAGTACGGATCCCCTTTTTGGGTTCTCATTAGAGCAGGGGCCATTGTATTCGTTTCCTCCGCTTTAAGAACTCTAGTCTCACAAGCTCCTGCTAGAATCCCCAGAAGAGTCTCATGTTTCCGCCAGATATTTAACATGCCCAATAACTTTCCAAGCAGCCAAATCCCATCGTAGCCTCAAGAGGGGCATGCGCCATCTCGACTTTGCGCAGCAGCTGCAGCAGCAGTCGTCAAGAGGCAGCAGAGATTTGTCGCTCAGTGCAGAAGACTACAAGAAAGCAGCCCAGATTTATAGGGGTAAAGTAAAGCTGGAGTTTTTCCTGCTTCAAGCCCACCCTGTAACTCTGATACCCGGGGGGTTGGCTGGTACGAAGAACTATGTTTCGGCAGACATCAGTGCTTGCAAAGAGAACCGTAGTCCTAACCCCTCACGTCGTCGCACTTTTTCTCATCATTTTCGGGGGCTGCTGTTCTGAGACTTTGAGACATGGCACCTTGCCTGTTGCTTGGTAACCCTAGACCCTCAATCATACACACAAAGCCCACAATCCTTAGCATGGAGGCCATGTCCCTCCGCTTGTTGCAGAAGGCGGGGATCTCAGAGAGCTGGAGTTCCCCCACACTCTTCAGCATCCTCAAGTGAATTCGCATTGTCAATCTGTTGTTTGCGGATTTGCAAAGTATATTATACCGTATCTACCATATTATATTTCTTTCCTACATTATGTTTTTTTTAATAGTATATTCTATTATCCTATAAGTTGTTGCCAGGCTCTAGCCGCTTGTGATTCTTTGCAAGCTGAGGCAACAACCGATGCCCAGAGCCCGGCAACTGCATGGCTGCGTCTAGATGGGTGGCTGCCATGATTGTGAACCTTGCGTAGTCTTGTGAACTCCTGCTAGGGGGGTTACATAGGGGATCATACAGGGGACTACTATAGGGGTTCTGAAGGGGATACGAGGAGTTTAGTCTCTGGCCCACATGCGCACATGACTACCAGATCCTAAAATTGGCAGCCGCCTGGAGGGCTATGTCTCAAACATTAAGGGGCCGCGCACACACAAAATTGCTTTTCGCAGAGAGCCTTTGTTGAATTAAGCAGAAAGAGTTTGTTGGGACCACAGTGTTTCAGCCTAGCCAGGTCCCCTGCACTCGAGACTCCAATCCAGAAAGCCCGAACCCTAAACCCGAAACCCTGAGCATCAAGCCCTAAGCCCTAAACCCCAACATCAACCCTTAAATCTCAAGCCCCAAACCTGAATCCCAAACCCTGAATGCTCTTTGGAAGCTTTGAGGCCGGTGGCCGTGGAAAAGGCAAAGGACGAGGTGTCGGTGATGATTGAAGCTTCGTGTCTAGGGTTTGGGATTGTGGGGATTCCCAAAATCAGGGATACCACTTTGAGTCCCAACAACAAGGCCTAAGGATTATAGTATTTGGGGGTCTATATTGGGGTCCCCTTCTATAGGGAAACTGCCATTTAGAGTTTACGGCTTAGGATTTAAGGATTTGATCAGGGATTCTGAGTTTAGTGTCTGGGATTTCGGCTTCGGAGTTCAAGGCTTGAGGTTTATAGGTGGACTTTCTTATTTCGTCTCCCCGTTCTGTCCGAGGGCCATTCGCAAATTCATGTGTCCAAGAACTTTGTATGGGCACATCTATGCTGAAGTGGAAGCTTCTCAAGACGAGCCCAAGGAATCTTCTCACCCCATAATTCTTTCGGGTCCAGGTGGGTCCCGGATTTGAGACCCTTGAAAGGAACCATTGGGTTTAAGGTTTAGGATAACCTGCCGGATATCTTTAGGTGCCCATGTCTTCATTTGCTTCTGACTTCACCCTTAGCCACTAAACTCTAGACCCTTAAGCAATGTCGAGGCGTCAAGCGTGGGACCCCCATGAGCCTTCAGAGCTTCCACGAGCATCCTGGCTGCACAGGGAATGAGAAGTTGGGTCAGGCTTGAAACTATTTGGGTGGTTGTCAAAATTATGGCCCCTTTTTGGGTACCCTAAACATTAGGTGCCGTATTATAATAGGGATCCAAAAAGGGACCGTCATTGTGACAACCATCCATTTTGCAGTCTTACATCCATTTTGTCCCCTTATAGCCCCCACATCTGAATTTTGGCATCCTACAATTTATCCTCCTGGCTTCTACATCTTCCTCGAATTGTGGGTATCAAGCTTTTGGTTGTTGTCCAGCCTCCATGCTTGGCGCAGGATGCAAGAAGCAGCCGGTTTACTGGCTGGTTCATAGTAGAGAATAAGGGAATGTATTCTATGGGGATTATATTCCCTTCTTCCCTACTAAGAACCAGTAAGTTTGGGATCTACTGTTTAGGTTTTAGGGCTTTCAAGTTCAGGGTTTCGGGTGCAGGGCCAGCGGCTTAGAGCTTTGGTTTTAGGGTGTTTCCCAACCCTCGTCTCTTTGAGGGCTGCCTACAACTCACACGCAAGTCTGGGAGGAGTTTTTGGGGACCGGGGTCCCTCTTGGGTGGTCGCAATCTGGGCCTATGTAACGTATGTAACGTTGAGAAGCATCCGGACGAGTTGCAATAGCTTACCAAAATTTGACTCAGTGATCTCAGTGCTTGGGGTTGTACATCCAGGGAGACCCTACTTTTGAGAAACACCCATATGCGCCCCAACATACTCTTGCTACCTTCAACTTGCTACAGATGATTTTTAGGCCCCTAAACCCTAAGCATCCCTAAAGCCAAAATCGTCAAGCCTAAACGGTAGACTCGCAACAGGCAAACTTCGAGCACCAACAGTGCCGCTTCGAGTGCCAGACCTTCTGCGTGGTCCAAAGGCTGTAGAGAAAGCCATGGAAGACGTAGCCAAAGTGAGGTTCCCAACATATTGCCCCCCAAATGTGCAATTATGAAGTGCATACATATATAGTTTTATGTATATTCATCTACATAAAAAGATGAAAACAACATGTTTATTTATGCATATGGTATGTCGTGGGTACATACATACGGATCCTGGTTTTGAAGCCCTTCCATGCAGGCACTTCTCGCCAAGCAGCCGATCCGGCAGAGGACTGGCCCCAAGAATTCAATGGTTTAGGGCTTAGGGTTGGGGTCTTAGAGGAGTTCCGGGTTTGGGGTGTAGGGTTGGAGGTTTAGAGTTTCAGATCCTTCTGAAGTCAGCAAGATTTGGGGTGCCATCTTTTATGTAGTGGCTTGGGGCCGGCCTGGATACAGCTTGTACTTGCAGTCTTGCGAAGCCCTCCTGCACTATAGCATTCCGGACCATCTCATAGGCTCCTGCGACCACCTCCCCTAATCATAAACCCCCTACCACACCCAATTAGCCACTACACCCAATGTTTTTAAACACAAGCCATTAAAAAGAGTTGGGAATATCCCTTGCTAGGGAGGTAGGGAGGGCTGCTATTTTGGGGGGCCTATGCCTAAGGTCCCTGGGATACCCTTATTTCCAGACACCCCAAACCCTAAACCCTGAAAGCGACACCCCAAGCTCCAACAACTGCTACCCCGAACCCTGAATTATCCGATGCAATGCTTTTAACGGGACCCAAGGTCTCTGCTCGCAGCCCCAAACCCGCGAAAACCCTAGAAACTCTGAACGGAAACCCCTGGACACCCTAAACCATAGAACCCTGAACCCTAGAAACCTTAAACCTTATAACACGTAAAGCCGCTAGAAATTCTGGAACCCCCGTATCATCTTCACTTCATGTTCCATTGTATTTTCCATTTTGATCCTCCAATTTTTAGGGTAATATCCCCAAACCCAAAACCCTAAATAGTAGCGTCCATTTTCTTCTCCAATACCCTTATATAACCCTAAATACTCCCTATATAATTCCTGTATATCCCTATGCCATATTATCATCACAGAAAATCCCCTGAAGTCTCATGTGAGGCAAGAGATGCACGGACAGCGCGTCTGGACCTTGGCATCCCCGACTCCTGCGTGAACAGGGTTTAGGTTTAGATTCATTAAAAGCTAGGATTTAGGGCTTAGGGTTTAGGATTTAGGATTTAAGGTTTAGAGATTTGGAAGTGCTACGGCTTAGTAGCGGCTTAAGCAGCCACTTTGATTGGGGGCAACCCATATCAGGCCAGTCGCTGATGATAAGCGGAGCATAAGTAAGACTGAGTCCATGAAGGTTTCCGAGTACCAGCCTGAACGATAGCTGCACCTTCTCTATGGTTGCAGCAAAAAGGACAGTGACAGTTAAACTAAAACCTTACCACACGTAACAACCTCGTGATGAAGATTCGATGAAGCCTGTTCCCAAAGGCTTACTGTTTGCGGATCTTACACGATGCAGACACCGACATTTAGTTCTGTGTGTGCATATATAGATATACCAATATGCGCTATAGTCTAAACTCAAAGGGGTTATATAACTTATATAGAGGATTATATGGGGGTCTACTATAGGGGTTATTAAGGGAGATACTAGGAGTTTAGACTACAGCTCATATGACATATCAGGAAACATTGATTGAGCCAGGTCCAGCTGCATCAGAGTCCGCATGGGCCAAAGGCGCGGTTCTTGGGCAGTTGCTCGAAGTAGGCGAAATTTGGGGACACTAGGGATCTATGGGGATGATGATTTATGGGTTGGGTACTGCCCCCACTCAGTAACAGTTGGAGAATAAATATAATATGCATATATATAGCCCCTAAGAGGACCCCTAATATAGACTGTTACTGGGTGGGGGCAGTACCCAAATTATGGGGTTCCTGTCACGCATTAGATAGAGGTTCCTGTGTGGACCATCTTCAGGCATTCTGAGAAACACCTCTCTGTATCTGTAGCCGCTGAGGAAGAGCCTGCAGCCCTGTGATGAGCGGAGTATACTGTTGATTATGTTTCGAACTATGAGATTCTTTCAGATGATAGTTTGCCAAGTAGACCCCGATATAGACCCCCAAAGACTATACGTAGTCCGTATTATGAAAATACCCAAGAAGATATCCCTACTTTCGGGAAACTCCCAAATCTGCATTGAGGATCAAGCCATGATGCTAAACTCCAAGCATAAAGTCCCCAGCTTGATTCCAAAGTTGTGAGCTCTGGTTTAGGGTTTGAGGTTTAGGGTTTAGGGTGTGCAGTCAGTATGACGGTAGCCCTCCAGCTGCGCGACAGTTGAACTTGCGTGAGGCAGTATCACAATTGATGCTACCAAGGAAATGTGTAAGTTCAAGGATGGACATCGGGCTCTCCGTTTTAACTTGATATGGTTTTGTTCAGATTCCCACACAAAAACCATTGAAAGCAACATTGACGGTAGCCTAGGTAGAGGCGCACCAAATGTTTAGCCAAGCCAGAACCCAAAGCCCTTTGCAGGTGCTAGCCTAGACGCAGGACATGTAGGTAGTGCGCCTATCTAGGTCCAAGATGCGATGTGTCAACGTGCCCTGTGCCATCTCATCATTTTGGGCATGCTTTACCATTGGCAAGCTGACGTCCTGCCTACAAGGCTCTTTGCTTGCTCCGCGTCACGGAGAAAGAAAGTGATCACCCCGCAACGAGATGGACTTTCCGAACTTCAGCTGGAAACCTTCCAGACTGAACGATGCTTTGGCATTGCTGTGGACACGAATCTGGACGCATGCCGAGCGCACGTACTTCTTTTAGCGAGTTGCGACGAGGTGTATAAGTTTCCGCTTGACAGCCTGGACCCCGTACATTGGGACATCCTTGCCAAGGTCCTGAATGACAAGTCCTGTGTTAAGGCGGGAGTCGGCCTTGCACAGAAAATGGAGCCCTTACTCGCGACGTTCCCAAACATTTGCTTCGAGGCATGGGTGGATCTCGCAGAATATCTGTGGGTCAACTCTGTCACCACGGGGCGACTGAGCCTGGATTCGATGTGTCGCTGGCTGCTGCGGCGGCCCCCTGACCTGGGCGCGGGCCTAGAAGCCCCGGACTGCAGGAAGCTATGGCCACGGGTGAAGGGACTGGTGTGTTTGCGTCAGATCCAGGATGGACTCGGCCGTGTAGACTGAAGGAGGAGTCCACGTTCGTCACATGACCAGTACGCAAGGAAGAAGACCTTCCGGCATGTGATGTGAGGGTTCTTGATGCTTCCCCAACATTACCTGACGCTTGAAACTCAATGTCAAGTTGTGTATCGTTTCCGCTGCTGCGAACAGGAGCCTAACTTGCCTAACCCCACCTTGAGCAAGTACGATGGGGTTAGCTCGTACGCAACCGGTTAGGGTGTATCGAGAGATGGTACAAAGATTCCTGGTTATACCGGCAGTCCAGTTCCATCCGATTTTAAAAATAATGTAGGGATTGCAGGGATCTAGCAGGAATTACGTGTCTAGGGCCTTCAACAAGTGAAACACTGAAATACTGAAGCCAAATGTGATTGCTACAGCCTGAACCATATGAATCTTGAAGTTATCCATGAGCCCCCGACGCTGAAACTGATGCGCACCCACCCCACCTCCGAAAAAAACATGCAAAGATATTTTTCTTTTCTTGGCGAGCCCCAAACGGGAGTTCTTGCATAAGTGTTCCTGAGCGCTTCAAAAGATGTCACATATGAACCCTGGCCAAAACCATCTATGGCACCAGGAATGCTATGCATACCGTAGGGTTCAGAAGGAATCCTTCTAAGCCACAAACTTGAAACCCTATTTTTCCAACACACCCAATCCCTGACTCTAAGACAACAGCCTGAAACCGTCAAACTTCAATACTGCAACCCGAATACCAACTTTAAGCCCAGAGCCTGTAATCGTAAGCCGTAACCCCTAAGGCAAAGGAGGCCCCTGATACTGCAAAGAGTCTTGTTTGAGGTCCGCCCAGCTCTGCCGTGGAGAACTTGTGGAGCGATGCACCAGCAGTGGAGGCGGATGAGGCAGGTTTAGGGTTTAGGGTTTAGGGTAGCCTCCAGAAAGGGCTTGGGCTTCAGGAGTCTCAGGGGTTTACAGCTTGTGAGGATTTTTCAAGGGCTAAGGGCTAGGGTGCAGGGTTGTTGGGTTCCGAGTTGGGGGCTTATCTTTTTGCTAATTTCTTTTCAATGTTGCGGGCATCGTATGCGGGACACTGGAAGTCAGAACAGGAGAGTCAAGCGAGGAGGGGATTCTGTGCTGAGTATTATTGCTATATATTCATATGTGTATTATTCTCATTCCTATTAGTATTAGCTGTTATGAGTATTGTCATTATTATTGTTGGGATGTCAGGGTTTGGGGTTCCAGATGCATTATCAGCATGGGGAGATGCGGTGGAACCCAGCACAAAACATGATTTCAGAAGACTGTGCCGGGATGCTCATAGAATGCAGAAGTGCCTATTTCCAATGCATCTGCTTGTTCTTAAGAAGCCTATCTTACAGTGGTGTGGATCGTTCTTACGAAGCCTATGTTACAGTGGTGCGTATAGCTTAAAGCCAGAACACATTTGCTTGCGTAAACTCCCAAGTTACCATGTGGAGTCTGTAAATATTGATCTCTTTCTTTCTCTAACACACAGTCCTTGTATGCGGTGCATGCGGGCGTGCTTCATGTACACGCAGACGATTGCCGGAACACGCAGCTTTCTGCTGCTGGGTATGCTAAAATCTGAAAATCCCCTTCAGTGTTCTATATACGGGTTAATTGTATTGCGGCGCCTAATATTTAGGAGTACCAAAATGGGACCATCATTTTGGGAACTACCCCATATGGTACTTGGCTACTGGCTTGAGCCGCTAAGTGAGGATGTCCTGCATACTCGTGGAGAGTTCAGCAGAAGGTCCAGTCAGCAAAGTAGAGGCGACATGCGAATTTTTGCAAACATGAACGGGGCAGCTTTGGATTCAAGAACAGATAGCCGCGAGTGCAGGACGACTGCTTGTCAAAAGCCCAACTGAAAGGACATGATTGCAAGAACCATCTGTGGATTCCGAAATTTTATTCTGCCTCCAATCAAAAGCCTCATGTAAGATTCACTTGGAGAAGCAGCTGACCGATCTGTCAACAAGCATCAAGAATGAAGCCAGCCCGAATCATAAGTCCAAATAGAAGCCACGTATTCCTCTAATCATGCTGTAGTATCTCCACATATCCCTAACGTCCGGGCCAGCGCGCCATTTTGACGAACATGACTAACCCGCCGCTTTGTGTCAGGACGCCTGGCAGGCCAGCGCTGAGGTCGTGGAGACCATTGCAGACGACTGGGGTGGCCATCCCAGTGAAGCTAATAATGACAGTAGAGGTAGTAATAAAGATTAGAGTAGTAATGGTAGTGATAGTAGTAATTGTAGTAATAGCAGTAATGGGAGTCATAGTAGTGATAGCAGTCATAGTAGTACTAGCAGTACTAGTAGGAATAGTAGGAATCGTAGGAATAGTAGTAGAAGTAGTAATAGTAGTACTAGTAGTAGTATCCATAGGTAATAAGTTATCATGGCCAACCCCTGGCATAATAGCAGGTAGGCGCCACAGCCGAAATCAAAGCCCTGGAATCTACCGGAAAAGTACACTTCAACGCTTTCCACTGCTTCGCACTTGAAGTTGATAGATGGGCCCCCAACATGAATGGAGTGTGCCCTGCTAGGCACAGACACCACGGCAGACGGCAACTGGGCATTGTGAGTTGGAACCATTTTGGGGGTCCATATAATAAGGATTATAGTATTCTGGGGTCTGTATTGGGGTCCCCCTATTTAGGGTTTTCTACCATTTGTTCTTCGCAGAATAGATCATGCTTGCAGGGAGATGACGTGGGTGTTGATTGAGGATGGTCTAGCAAACATGTTGAGAAACTCCCCTGCAAGTACGTGGTGGAGTTTACGCGGCAATAGGGATTATGTGGGGACTACTCTGAAGGACCCTGGAGTTACAATGGGTTAGCTAACTTACACATAATGGGCTATAATCGTTTTAAAAAAGGGCTTGCCAGGGGGTTATACTAATATGAGCCATAGTCTAAACTCCTAGTATCCCCTTCATGTCCCTCTAGTAGTCCCCGGTATCATCCCTTAAAACACCTTTAAGGAGTTTGGACTAAAGCTCATATGTTACCTAACTCCAGGGTCCTTGAAACTAGATGGCCTTTGGAGACGTCACCGCAGGCCCCACTGAAAACAGCCTTGCCGAGAGCCCTACCCGCTTCGAGGCACTGCGTGGCATTTTGAGATGCTTTGAAGTTCAGGGTACTCATCACTATCATTGTTACGATTACTACACTATTAATACTATTACTACTATTAGTATTACAGTTATGAATATTACTATATACTTGTTACCCATTTCTACTTGTAGTCAAAACCCAGTTACAAGCCCCCGTAGTCCCCTAATCCGGCTGTAGCCTGATTAGAACCACGGTGATAATTGGGTTATGCGTAGCCTGAACTTCCAGGTAGGGTATATCCGAGTTCTGGAGGAGATCAATCATGATTTAGGAAGTGTTAGGAAGTAGGATGTCTACTGTAGCTGCGTGACAAGAAAAGCAGCTGCTGTGGAGTCTTTGTGAGCGAATCATGGGTATCCTCTAGAGCAGCCCTTGCGCGTTCTTGGTGATTTCCAACCAGTAGGGGGCCAGAAGCAACGCAGAAGGCTTTTTAGTGTGTTTCCCGTTCCATGTGTCTTTGAAAGCACCAGTCGTCGTTACCCCAAAGCTAGAATTTTCCCCGCTAAAGCCGCGAGAAAGCTGACCCCGCAGGATGGCTTGCCTAGCATTTCTATTGGGGTAATATAGGGAATATGGGAAAGAAAATGGAAACTACTGTAGTATATTGGGGGTTTAGGGTGTAGGGTTTAGGGTTTGTAGTATATTGGGTTAATATTAGGGGTCATATAGGGATAATGGAAAAGAAAATGGAGACTACTATAGTGGGGTTATATAGAGGTTATATAGGGGAATTATATTTTTATCCCTACACAATTGCTGTAAAGCCCTGGCTGGTCCGCACAGATTTGTAATTCTGAGAATTAAGCTCCTAAAACAAGATTCCGAAACATTCTAGAAGGGACGCATGAGCTGAGGAAACACGCCAAAGACAGAGCCCAAACCATGCACACTGCAGAATCTCTTTACAGCCCCCAATCTGAACCGGCCCTCATTTTGAGAAATCTTCACGTGCTTTACTCGGAAGGCGCAGAACAACGACATGCCAGAAGAATCGCATGAGTCGTCTATCTTCCCCCCTGAATCTTCACAGCGTGCACATACTACTCCAAGCTCTGAACTCTAATACTTGAGAAAGGCTTGCAATCCTGAATAGCAAGCCTTTGCCCAACCCCAAACCCTACATCCTGAACCCTGAACTCTACTTGGTAGTTTCCATAATCGGGGACCCCAACAAAGACCCCCAAATGCTATACTGACTAGCAACTCCCCAGTTGCCGCAAACTTCCACCTTCTCAACCTTGGGGAGGCAAGTCAGGAAGCACACTGTGAGACCGCCGAAGCAGAAGAGCAGCGGGTGGAGGAACAAGAAGAAGTGGAGCAGCCTGCAGAGGACACTGCTTCATGAAACAGGGCTTGGGATCTTAGCGTTTAGGGTATAGAGGGGTCTGGGTTTGGGGGCTAGCTTGGGGCGATCCCCGGCTATTCAGGGGTTAGTTGCCTATGAAAGCCGCCCAAGCATAGTCAGAATTCCTCCGTTTGCTGGCTCATCAGGAAGCGGAGGCGGAGGCAGAGGCGGAAAGCTTGAGCAAAGACGTGGCCTTGTGGTTGAACCACCTCAACCTGGCAGACCACGCGCAGGTCCCTTGTTGATTCAAGCACATGATGGCTTGATGGCGCAGATGGCATTTTCTGTTCTTCTACGGCCGGTGCTGCCACTTCTGACGCTTCTGCTCTTGCTCCTCGTGCTGCTCCTCCTCTGCGGCTGCTGCTACTATTACGATGACAACTACTTTAGAATCAAGGGGCCCTGTTGCGAGTCCCCATAGCAAGGATGTAGGTATTTTGAGGTACATGCGGAGGACCCTTCTTTGGGGACATGCCTTTAAGGTAGCAGCACCCTGGCCCTCAGGCGGTTCTCTCCTGGTGCGAAGAGATGGGAGCCGCCTCCCTTGAGGAGGCACCTCAGACAGACCACAGGTAATGTAGAAACCTGAATACTGAGAGATGGTAGTTTCCGTACATAGGGGACCCCAATAAATACTATCGACCCTACTCCTGAGAAGCTCTCCTGTGCAGTAGTCCTTCCAGTAGTCATTTCAACAGTGCAAAATTTCACGTGCTAAGTACCAAAAGCCTTAGCTGTAGAAACCTTTTGGGCCAGCTGCTGCAACTGAGGTTGCTATGCACTGCTCAGAAGTAAAGTCTTCAGACAACGAGTCACCCAAACAGGGACCCTAATTGGTTGCAAACGCCCAGGCCCAAACCCCTAAACTTTAAACCACTTAGTTCCTTGGTAGGTAACAGCCTACGTGGCAACCAGGTAATATCCAGTAATTAGTCGCTTATTAGTAAAGCTACCAGCGTCCCACCTACAAAATATCAGGTTCCTGTGACCTGCTTAGTACCTACTACTACTTGGCTTGCAACCCTACTCATAGTCCCCATTACTGGACTTATGTAGGTTACCCAATTCTAATTAGGGTTTCAAGCCCAGTTTCAAGTAGCTATTAAGTACCTTAAACCTTGAACCCCATAACCCTATATATCCCTATAACCGCTTTGAAGGGACCCAGTTATAAGTAGGTACTATATCCCAGGAACCTTCAAGCAGATATCCCCATAGAAACCTCTATAGTCCCCTGGTATATGCCTACATAACCTGTATCTAGTGATATACCCCCTATATATTGAACCCCAACCCCTAAATGCCCTACCCGAAGCCCTAAACCCTGATTGGGGCGTCAGGTCATCGAGAGCATTGATGATCTGGTAGAGGCTTTGGCCTTGAAACCCCTGCAGGCGCGAAGAGGTTTAAGGGTTTAGGGGTTAAGCTTTAGGGTTTAAGATTCAAGGTTTAGGGTTCAGGATTTAGGGTTTAGGCTTCAGGGTTTCGGTTTCAGGGTTAAGGCTTCGGGTCAAGGTTTAGGGTTCAGGGTTTAAGGTTAGGGTTGCCTGGGTTCCTGCGGAGCCCAGGTGTTTAGGGCTATTTACTACAAACGGTTATATTACTGCAAGAGCAGCAACAAATGCTTATATTGCTTCAAGAGCAGCAGACAGAACCTCAACAAGGCGGGTTCTGCAGAGTCCAGGTAGGGTTTGTGAAATCAAGGTGAGGTTTCATTTGCCCAGGAATAACACAAGCCACGTGTATCAGAACCCCCAGAAAAGGCAAACAATTTACGCATGTTTATGCTTATGGCTTGAACCTTTGCTAATGTCATTGCAGTCGTCGTTAGTTGAGTTGTCCGTCCTATTCTTGGTATCGCTGATTAAGTCGTGCTATTCAGGGTGTTCTGAGTAGTATCAAGATGGTGAGCTTTCTCCTTGTGATGGATTTCTCTGGTCCGGATGGCTTCTTAAGGTCGCGGAAACTTTGTTCTGTCAGCGCATCCTGCCCAGGAGAAGCGCCTCCTTAGCCGAGCTACAGAGGCCCAGAACATGGTCATGTGATCTACAGGGTTTAGGGTTTAGGGTTAAGGGGTTTAGGGTTTAGGGTTTAGGGTCTAGGCTTAAGGGTCTAAGCTCCTTAAAAGGGGTATTCCTCCTTAAGGGGGTTATATACGGGAGTATTACAGGGGTTATTAAGGGGGATACTAGGAGTTTAGACTATAGCTCATGTAAGGTAGGATTGAGCTATTGGGTTTTGGTGGATGCATATATAGGCCTAAACCCTAAACCCTAGGGTTCCTTGGGAAGTGTGGTAAGGACGTATATAATGTGTCGAAGTGGATAGACCATAAATCAAAGGCATGGGCCACATGATGTTCGGCAAAGGGGTTTCGGTTTAGGGTTTAGGGTTTAGGCGGGCTAGATCAATTGCAGAGATTGTAGCAATCGTGTCCGAAACTAGTATGTATAGTAACGTTACCAATGTAACAGTTGCAGTGAGCTTGAGAATCGTTGCAGTAGATAGAGTCCTTTGAGGTAGCTAGAGGAATTCCGAGGATTGCGGTGATGATGCATGATGACACTGTCAAAATGGCCTTCTGTGTACCAATGTGGAGCAAATCCTTTGATCCGTGCGAGCCATTTGCTGACCCCACTTAATACCAGTAGGTCTTGGTGAGCGCAGGCATGGTTTTACATTTGATGAGTGTCCATATGGGAAAATTACAAATTGCCTTTTCTCACATGCTGGTTTCCTTAAATAGGGGACCCCAATATAGACTCCAAACGAGCATAATCCTTGTTATAGGGACCGCCAGAAAGGCAACCTTCATTTTGGGAGCTCTAAACCCTAAATACTAGATGTACTAATATATCCTTATAGAACCCCTACATGCCCTTTAAGGACGGGGGCTTTATGTTCCCCCCAATGACTCCTGATTGCAAGTCACAAAGCTGGAGGTGCTGGACAAGATCCGCGGAAGCGAGGCATTGGCATCCACACGATAAAAGTAGTAACAATAACAGTGACAGAAATAATGGTGATAATACCAGTAATAATACTAGCAGGTCTAGTAACTAGTAACTGTTGTAGTACTGGTAATAGTAATCACAATCGCAATAGTAGTAAGACAAACGTAGTAGCCAATGGAAATAGAATTAGTAGTAGTAATAATAGTAGCCATGTATCAGGCAGCTACAGTTTATGAGGATTGCACTCGTTGTGGACCCCTCTTGGGGCTTAGGGTTTTCCAGGTTAGTTTGGGGGATGGTAGCCAGTGATAGTTGCTGTTGCTGTAATCCTTTTTGAAATCAGTGTTCTTCCTGCATTTGCTGCTGACGATGACATCTGCTACTTGAATTTCAGCAATGATTGCTGATGTGCAGTCAATTATCACCCTCCTTGCTGTCATGATGTCCAGTCCATGGAGGCAAGCATGTATCAAGATCATCCCAGTGAATGCTGCATACAATTCCAGACCCAAACCCAACCCGGCTTTCGCCAAAAGCTCACACAATGATGGCACCTGCTTTCACCTAGAAGAACCGTGATATCATACTTAGTTGTCTCCAATTAATCTCTACATGATCAGCTCGAAGCCCCGCATTTCCGGCCGTAACCAAGAGACTCTGCTCTCACCCCGGTTTTTCCGGTTTATGTGCCAGATAGCTGGCATTGACTTGTCTCTAGCCAAAAGTTATGAGTTCTTGCGCCCCCAAGCACTGAATTGTGAACATGCAGGACTGCCCAGAAGAGAGGCCAGGTTTGAACCCGAACCCTAAAGCGCTGGGTAGTATTGTATTCCTTGAGGGCACACAAGTCCGAAGGGTTAGAAGCGGCAAAGCCCAACAGCAAACCTACATGAGCTATAATCTAAACTCCTTAAGGGGGTTACATGGGGTGTTATATGGGGGCCTATTATGGGGCGTATGACGGGGGGTACTAGGAGTTTAGACTATGGCTCACATGCTCACTTTGTGTGGTGCAAAGGTTGCTGAATCCAAGCCCTCGCCGCCTGAAGAGGGTCTGTGCCCCAGCCTGTAGTAGCTGTCTAACTTAGGGCCCTTGATCAGGACCCGCGCTGTGGTCCTAAGTTCCTTGTAGACTTACGGTATTCCATATAGTATACAAGTACAGTAAATAAACTTCGCAATGATATGGGTAATGGTTTAGACCGCTGTAGTATGTGCATTTGAGTAGGAGAGCCTCTTGCGGATTTCTCGCAACATGCTCCTTTTTGGGCTCCTGACGGCAAGGATCCCAAAGGTTTTTCCCCACCCTCGCAGTGGGGTTGTTAGATTTTTAAATAAATGCTGTCCTCGCCCGACTGGAAGCTGACTTTAGTCAACCGCAGAGTATCCCTGCAGTGCCCAACCACCAAGAATCCCTGCAGTGCCCAACCAATGAGTATCCCTGCAATGCTTAACGGATGTGCCCAACAGCAAAGTATCCCTGCAGTGCCCAACCGCAGAGTATCCCTGCGGTGCCCAACCGCAGAGTATCCCTGCAGTGCCGAACCACCAGGTATCCCTGCAGTGCCCAACCACCAAGTATCCCATGCAGTGGCCAACCGCAGAGTATCCCTGGAGTGCCCAACAGCAGAGTATCCATATTCTTGCAGCGCATTTGCAGTGCTGCAAGGAAGACAGTTGAGGGGGGGGCAGGGAAACGTTACACTTCTTGTGCAACAACGGCTTTAGGGTGGGGATGCTCGAAGTAAAATATTTTTTTGCGTTAATAGTGGTAAGAAGGGTGACAGTAATAGGAAGAATAACGCTCCTATTAAAAACAGATGTGTGTATATACACATATTTATGTATAGATACGGAATATTTATTTTTGGACGGGATGGAGCACCATAAATTTGGAGACATGATCACCCATTCTGAGCCAAGGCAAAAGTTACTACGCGGCGACCTCGGCAACTCTTGCGTTGTGGGGGCTGCTTTCTCAAACCAATCCTA
This sequence comes from Symbiodinium pilosum, assembly GCA_905231905.1. NCBI lineage: Eukaryota > Dinophyceae > Suessiales > Symbiodiniaceae > Symbiodinium > Symbiodinium pilosum. Next base: position 22,416 of record CAJNIZ010043480.1, read on the forward strand.
AACCCTAAACTCTAAACCCTAAAATATCTCGTGAATGTGATGATCCCTTTTTAATGTCCAGAACTCCCCCAAAAAACTAAAGAGCCCTGTTTTGAGAGCTCCCAATGTGGCGCAGAAGTTGTAAGAAGTAGGAGGGCGCGGGCCTAAGTAGGGTCTTGAGGTCCATGATGCTACCACCACATTCGGCTTCTAGGGGGTAACATTCCAAACTCCCAGGCTCGTGAAGTAAACGCCAAGACCTGGAAGGATGAATCCTCGGCGCCATCATCGCGGGCAGGTTCAAAAGAAACTCGCTCTGTGCAGCCCTCGGCAAGGTGAGTGGTTTGTTTTAAGCTCAAAACCTTTTTTTTTGTTTTTGTCTTAATTTGGAGCGTCGTTTTGATTAGGAGCCACTTGTCTTAAACTTGACAACAAGGTCTGCTTTTGTTCAAGCTATCGCCTTGTATAACCCTCAGCAGACAGCCCTGCGACCCCCATGAAATCCTCACTGATTCCTACTACTGATATGAAAAATCCTGCAGAACCTTATGACACTGACGAAACGGGTTTAGAGCTTAGGGATCTATAGGGATATATTTTGGTATATCAGGTTTTGTAGGGGGTATGTAGGACCTGTTACCTGCGTAGGCAGGCCTGGCTCCTCGTGAATCAAAAGTAGTTTCTTTGGGTTTAGGGCTTAGGGTTTAGGGGTTGCTGTTCAGGAGTTTAAAATAAGTTACCATCATGGGAAACCATGCTGTTTGCCAACATATGCAAATTATGATGGTAACAGACAGAAGAGGGCTGGAGGGTCTCCCTGCCGTACACCCTAAACCCTAAACCATAGTGCTGGGATCTCGTCGAAGAGGTTCCGAATGGTCCCACTTCAACTCGATTTTCAGCAGTTCTGGGGGAGAGGTGTTCAATGTTTCATGGACTGTTCATGGAGGGGATTGTGGTTTTCTGATTTATTGGTCTCGCATTGTTGCATGACGTTTACGGCAGCCCCTTAGTATGAGTTTTCGCAATTGTCTCATGGGGCCCTGGAATGCTAAAGATGCATTTGGATAGTTGTTGAATTGAACTTTGCATTTTTACGCATAGCTGACGCCCATCTAGCTTAAACACGATCTTGTTTCAAGACATTGTGTTTGTGTATATTTGTGTCATAGTGAGGGATGGATCGATGGATCCGCTTTGCAGCCCAACGCTTAGCACAACAGATTGAGAACTAAACCCTCAACACCAAATGAGAGGTCACCCTGATATAGCCCCAAACCCTAAACGGTAGTTTTCATTTTCTTTTCCATGACCTCTATCTATCCCTGTAAAACCCTTTGTAACCCTAAAGTGCTTAAATCCTGGGACTCCTAACTTTGGGAAGTCCCGTGAAACCCTTGCGATGGTCATACTGAAGAGGCATCCATAGGTTCCTCCCCTCCCCCGGTAACCGTCCTTAAAGGTTGCTTTATTAAGGGCTATAATAGCTCAGCCTGAAACTTCTATTATCCACCCCAAACCCTCAACGTTAAACCCTAAGCCCTACACCCTAAACCCTAAGCCCTCTGTAATGTAATCTCTCCTAGCTGATTGCTGGCACAGAAAAGCTGCGCAGGGGTGTCAAAAAAAAACCTAAACCCTAAACCTTATGCTAGACCCATACTGTTACTGTGAGGGGGATGACTTGGCAAGGCATCCAAAGCGAAAAGCTTCTACAAGACCTGCGGCCAAGCCGGTCTGGCCTGTTTGGGATGTGTCATGGGGGTTAAGGGTTAAGGATTTAGGGATTTAGGGTGTTTAGGGTTTGCGGGTTAAGTGTTTAGGGGTTCAGGGTGTTTTGAGTCTGGGGGTGTCGTGGTCTAGGGTTTGAGGGTTTCGGGTTTGGTATAGGGTCTCGGGATCAGGGTGTAGGGAGTATGAATTTGGGGGTTTTCAAAAAATGGCGGTCTTTTCTTGGGGTATGAATCGGCCAATCCCCCTACAATAATAGCCCCCGAACATGAAGTTATTAGGGCGTTAATCTACCGACAGTAGTCCTTGGTGGTACCCATTACTGGGCGCTGGATTGACCAAAGGTATGAATATCAGGGTGACCTCCGAATTTGGAAGCTTCCATGTAGAGAGATGTTGGCTACCGACACAGAGGACCTCTCAAACATCCACCGTTTTCAAGGCTTCCACCCAAGAAATGTTACGAGTGGACACTGGTCTCCGGGATTCTGACAGTTGTTTACAACACTGAGTAAGATATATGCTCATGACCTCATCTGTATAGTAAGATATGGGAAGTATCGACTGATGTGATTAATGCCACTTTGATTTCCTGGAGTGTTTTTTGCTACGTGGTCCCGGTTGTGAAAGCCTAAGCCGCTTTCACAGAGAGACAGTGTCGGCTCTTGCCCGAATTATCCTAATCCTCTCCCTGGATTCCCTTCCTTCGAGTTCACGACACCAGGAAGAGGAGGACAACTACCTCAAGCAGAGGCCGACAGAAACCGCCGTCTGGGCCCGGCGCTCAACAGCGTTAGCAGCAACTGGGTTTTACGGAGCTTCTTAGTTGGACCAGACAGGGCTAGGGGATTAGGGCCCGACGAAGAGCTGTACAGCTACAGAGTCTCTTGCATTCGCTCCACAAGGTGGGTGGCGTGCAGGTGACTCATATCAACCATAAGTCACATAAGGGATTATATACGGGACTACAGGGGTTATTCAGGAGGATACTAGAAGTTTAGTCTATGGTTCATACGGTTTTGGGTAAATGCTTTCCTCTGTTTCGTTTCTCAAGATGGGTGCCACTGATGAAGCCCAAAGACTGACGTGCGAAGGATGCCTCTAGGTTCAATACATCCCCATGCCAGCCCTGAAGCGCAAACCTTTAATTCTTGCAGCCCAAACCTGAGGCGTCGAACATGGGACCAGATCACCTATCTTGGAGGGTAATTCCAAAACTCGGGCCCCTTCTCCACCCCCAATAAGGGGGACTGTAGGGATAGGAAACATTCGAAATCTATGTCAGCTTCCTTAGCCCCTACACCCGAAACCTGGAGGAAACGGAGGGAACGGACATCATCCCATGATCAGGCACCATCCACTAAGATGAGCCAAGGCCACGGGTTTGATTCTGTACATGAGCCATAGTCTAAACTCCTTAAAGTTGGGTCATATAGGGGATTATATAGGGTTTTGGGTTATATAACTATATGGGGGATTATATAGGGTTTAGGGATTAGGGCTTTAGGGTCTAAACTCCTTGAAGGGGCTTATTTGGGGCGTAATATAGGGGAGTATTATTGGGGTTGTCAAGGAGGATGCAAAGAGTTTAGACTAGAGCTTACATGGGGGTTTTAGTGTTAAGGGTTTAGTCTGTTTAGTGTTTGGTTGTTCTAAAGATCCTTGTAAAGGAGGGACCCCGCGGAATGCAGAAGGTAGTACCAGTTAGTATAACAGGGAGATCCGAACCAAGAAGGAAACCTACCTTATGCCCATTATGGGGAACATATGCTTCGAACAACCCTAAATCCTAAACCCTAAATCCTAAACCCTAAACCCTCAACCCTACAGACCCTAAGTGCTTAGGGTTTACGCTTTAAAAACGCCGCCAGGCGCGCGGAAGCGGCAGAAGGACAAGACAGCTGCGGCCAGCGAGGCGGCTTCAGGAATAATTGGGTTTAGGGTTTTAGGGTTTAGGATTTAGGGTTTAGGATTTAGGGTTTAGGGTTTAGGATTTAGGGGTATTATCCCCCTATAATGGAGAACCAAATGGAAAAGAACATGGAGCATGAAATGGAAACTGGGGTAATTTGGGATTTAGGGAACTTCGTGGAAGTTACTATATTGGAGAGACCTTATTATTTACTATGTATACACATTATGGTAACTTCATTTCAGTTAGTTAACAGCAACCCAGATAATGGGGCTTTGGCGCACCCAACCTCAACAATTAAGACCTCATAACTATCACAGGGTCGAACAATGCCACCACGAAATCACGGCGAATTCCTGTTACTTAGTCAAAGTGTGGTGGTGGTAGTGGTAAGAAGAAAGCAGTACCCTTGAAAGAATACAGCGATACCAGGAACAGGGGCCATATTGCTGCTTTTTGCTTCGTGCCTGCTATCCCGAGCCCTAATGGAAGTATACTCCTAAAGCTCTCAAGCCTGACCGCCTCCCCACACAGCCAGGCCCAGGCAGCTGCGCAAAAAGCGGCCGAGGAGGAGGTGGGAGTCATGTAGTCATCGTTCTTCTTCCTGGTGGTTAGTGGGGAAGAAGGGAATTGTATGGGGAGTATATAGGGATCATAGTCCTTTAGTCCCTACTAGCCAACAGAAAGTCTTCTGAGGAGGGCAAACGGGCTAGTACATGGGTGCATTAACTGTCAGCACCATCGCAGTTGCGTGGGAAGCCTTATACAATGGCGTGACTTTTAAGAGGCTCCAAATCATGTATTGCTACAGCTATTCGCGTTGGCTACCGCTATCCGCGTTGCCGTGGCTTCGAGTGTTTTTATCATTGTGTTTGAAGGCTGTATCATTATTGTAACTTTTTATTTGAGTTTGGTAGAAACTTGCTGGCATTGCAAGGCCCGAAATCTCTTCCAGTAATGCCCATACAGCTATAGTAGCACATGGACGAAAACCTCAAGTGCTGGTTTTCATGTTCCTGCAAAACACTTTGACGACCGGCAGATGTCTGAACATCCATTCAGACTTTGCTGCTGCGTTTCTGTTGGCGCAAACGTGCGGTTCTCCTGCAGGCCAGGCGTGAGGCTGAGCGACGGCTTGAAGAGCAGTTGCGAGAGGCCTGCTGAGCAACGGAAGTGGTACTTGAACTTGTAGTAGTACCAGCACATACCAGCACTGGTAGCATTGCTGCTGCTGCTGCTGCCGCTGCTGCTACTACAGCTACGACCTATGCAAAACAAGGGCAGTATTCTGTAGTGCACGGTGAGATGATTCGATCGATATTGGGAGGAGAAGGAGCGAAAGCTTGGAGAGTGCCGTGCTCTCATTGCCGGCGGCCGCAGTCCATGCTTGGTTGCCCACAATTTCCTGGTTGTTCGTAGGCAATGGAGGAATAGTAAAAGGAAATGGAAGCCATTAGTCCGGGTGTAGGGATACATAGGGCCTAGAAAAGGGAATGAAGGAATGGAAGCTACAAACACTTAGGGCTCAGGAGGAATGGACCCCTGTAGTAGTCCCTAAGGAATCCGAAGTACTATCTAGGTGTCCATCTTCCTTTCCTGTCCTTCATTCCCTATGAGCAACCGGCAAGACAGTGGCTTCACCCAGCTGTTTGAAAAATTGGTAGATCGCAGCAGTTGCGGTTTAGGGTTTAGGGTCTGAGATAAGATGAAGGTTTGCCAAGCGTAGCAATATTGACTGCGTTCAAACATCAAGCATGTGAGCGAGCAGTATCATGTGCAACACACCCCAACCCCTAATTGTGGAGATTCCCCACCGCGTCAAATGGAACATATTGCAGACACGTTCATTATTATATGGTCAAGAGGCGTTTAACCCCTTGTGCACATGTCTCAAGAATTTATTCTGCGTATAGAGACGCATCATTGTCGTATACTCCTGCATACCCCGCAGGCTCCCTAAGGTTACACCCATTCCAGGAACCCTTAGACGAGGGGAAAGGGACTGCTGTGCTCAAGGCAGATGCCCTGGATCGCACTGACTCCCAGGCACTGCGCACATAATCCTCATAGCGGAAGTTGTGGGGGATGTGGGCCTATCACAAACTATGATCGGTTCTTGCTGCATTCCAACCGTTGGATGGGAACAAGGGACCGTAGTCTTGACGACGCCCTCGTTGTTCCTGCAGGCATTTGCAGCAGCGCTGGCAGCTGCAATGAAGGCGAGTGGCTGCTGCTTAACATGCTACTGCAGGAGAGGAATGCAGGCCAAACGTTACTTGTTGTTTGCTAGAACTTGTAGGGATCCAAGGAATGAAAAAGAACATTGTCACTCGAGCCTTTTTGGTGGGGGTATATGGGGGCTACTATAGAGATCCATTTCTACATAAGAGTATTATCCATCCATTTTGGCTTTAACACCTCTTTGTGCATAGCTAAGATGGATCAAAAGAGCCTCGGTCGCGAGGACTTCGTACAAAGTTATCCCTCTAGCATCACTCCTTATCAGTTTGTCCATGCAAATTCTGAAGCCCAGAAGGATACCCAATCATGGCCCTCTTGCGCACAGCACCTGACTGTCAAGCGGTAGTTCTGCCTTTGTCAGCGGTCCCAATAGTAAGGACCGTAGTATTTTTGGGGTCTATATGGGGGTCCCCTTATTTTGGGAAACTACCAAGCCACTTGCTTGTGCGAGTTCAGGCCGGTCTTTCGCAGGCGCGGGGTCCAAGATGATCTCAGCAGCTCAGGGTGATATAGGGATAATATAGTGCAATATAGGGTAATATAGGATAATGTAGGGATAATATGGGGTAATATAGGGATAATAGAGGGATAATATACGGCTGTATAGGGAGCAATAATATAGGCACAATGGGAAAACATGGAAACAACTATCGTACATTACTGAGTGTGTTCATTGAGTTTATACAACATCGCAGGTCATAAGGACAATCGGCATCTTTTTGCTAGAAAAGCACAGTTCCAGTCACAATCAAAAGGGCTGCATTCAAATATCTAGGGCAATAACAAGGCAAATGGTTTCACTGAAGCATTACAATATCACTGCCTAATTTGATGGTAGGGCCGAGAAGTAATGATGTAGCCTCAAAATCCTACAGTTTATATACCCATGTACATCTTCCTCATGCCCTCAAATAATCCCCCGACCCTAAACGTCATACTTTGGACGCTTATTTGAACTCGGGAGTGCATTACATTCATTGCACTCCACCAGCACAGAAGAAGAAACCCACAATCCCTGTACAATCCTCATATTACCCCATATAACCCCATAGAATCCCTATTTAGTCCCTACATTAATCCCTAGATAAGCCTCACTCATGGCCCCTAAGCCTGGCTGTCATAAACCCTAAACCCTATGAACCCTACAAACCCTAAAAACCTTAAACCTAAACCCTCAACCCTAGACCCTAAACCTTAAACCCTAGACCCTAAGCCCTACACCCCAAACCCTAAACCCTAGACTAAATCCTAAACCCTAAACCCTACCAGGAAGAGGGCAAAGAAGCGCAGGAGAAGCTGAACCTGGAACTTCGCAGGCTGGGGCGCGAAGTCCAGGATTCTGGTATCCTTGCTGGCTTTACTACGGTTTAGGGTTATGTAGGGATTAATATAGGGCTTATCTAGGGATGGTATAGGGATTATATACAGAGTATAGGGTCATATAGGGATTATATAGGACTAATTCGGTTTGGTTAAGAATTCTATAGGATGATGAAGGGTATAGGGTTTAGGAGTTTGGTTTGGGGTTTACAGTAGGGCAGAGGGGACGTGTTTCAGGTTCGTTGTAAGGGTATGGGGTGTGTAGGACTTATGGTGTGTAGAGGCTGGAGTGTAGGATGTAGTGTGCTCTGTGACTGCTTACGTGGTCGCGAGTCTTGCTATCTATGCCAGCACTAACCAAAGTGCTATCATCATTTTCTGGGAGACCCTCATCCGTAAATGTCCATGTCCCGGTATAAACACACCCCTTCTAGTGTCTCCTTTCAACCTGGCAAGAACCGGTGTGTGTGTGTGTGTATATGTATATACACACACACTACTATACTATTAACCCCAAATCTGTAAACCCTAAGCCCCTAAACCCCAAAACTCTAAACCCCAAACCTCTAAACCCTAAGCCCCTAAACCCTTCAACCCTGAACCCTAAACTGTAAATAGTAGTTTCCATGTTCTTTTCCATTATCCCTATATGTCCCTATATAATCCCTATATAATCCCTAAACCCTGAACCCCTATACCCTAAACCTTAAACCCTAGACCCTAAACCCTGAACCCCTATACCCTCCCATTTCTTGCTTAGACAGGCGAATGCAGCGTCGACACGATGCGCTTTGTCGGTTACAGGGCAGCTTAGAAGCTCCCAAGGAAAGTTTTGGGGTTTGGGGTTTAGGGTTTAGGATGCAGGGTTCAGGGTTCAAGGGTTCAGAGTTTCGGGTTCAGGGTGTAGAGTTTAGGGCCAGTTTAGGGGGGGGGGGTTGTAGGGTTTGACGATTTAGGGTCCTGGGATTCAGGTTTTGTGTGCTTAAGCTAGAGTCGGTGAGTGGGTCTAAGTGCTATGACCATCTTATTGCGATATGCAGCGTATTTTTCTGGTGGGCAAGATGTTGGACAGATGCTCCGCTGCATGTAAGAGTAACGTGGGATTTTCGGGCATGCTATAACCCCTATATATCCCCAGAATATGGTAGTTTACATTTTCTTTTCCATTTAGCAGCATTGCTATTGGGCAAGATTTCCTCCACCCGCCACATTCTTAGCATTCCTATTTTAGCATTCTTAATACCATTACCTAGGTGGACCATAACCTGTAATAGTGGTATAATAGGAATATAAGAGGACTCCTATATAGTTACCATTATCCCTTATATTCTCTATTACAGGAAGGGGGCTCCTCCTAAACCCATACCCCAGTATATCCCTGAACCCAAACTCTAAACCCTAAACCCTATATCCCTTAGATATCGCCCCATATCCCCCTTTATCCCTAAACCCTCAACCCTAAACCCTAAACCCTTAAACCCTTAAACCCTAAACCCTAAACCCTTAAACCCTAAACCCTAAACCCTAAACCATTACTGTTAGAGTCTGCAGGACGAGAGCTTCGGTCCGGCTGTGCAGAAGGCTCTGGAAGAGGCGCAGTGAGGGTGGTTTAGGGTTTAAGGGTTTAGGGTTTAAGGGTTTAGGGTTAAGGGTTTAGGGTTTAAGGGTTTAAGGGTTTAGGGTGTTTAGGGTTTAGGGAATTCGTGTTTTAAGTGGGCTTGATGGAGGTCCCTTCGAAGGGTTTATAGAGCCTATAGGGATCATGTAGGGGTGTAGAGTGATGAGGGTCCCTTTTAAAGGGGGCTTATAGGGACTATATATCGGTGTGGAGGGTTCAAGGTGCCTTCAAAGAGTTTTTAGCGATTATATGTTCGTGGGAAGTATATGGGTATCGGGTTTAGGGTAGAACCCTGAATAATTACCAATAAAAGAGAATCCAACGGACAATGGAACATGAACTGGCAACTGAGGTTACATCGTGGTTGATAGGGATTATGATTATGCAAGGTAGAGGCCTGCATCATTTCCAATGCTGTTCCTTTGTACTCCTTACAAACTATAGTGGATCCTTCCGACCTTAAGCAAATTAAATGGCCCTGGCATGAGCGAGGTTCCTCAGCATGGGGGTATGCTTTATGGAGTAGATCCGGCACTAGGCTAGCCAGCAGAATTTCCAGTGTTTGGGGCACCTGAAGGCAAGCAGCATATTGTCAACAGTCATAGTCCCGTTGCGCCTGATGAGAAGGCCCTCTCTCTTTAGATACCAAACCAAGCCAGTGGGATCCTAAGAACCCCCATGGAGCACAAGACGGAACCATCCAAGAGCCGGGCGGTCTGCTTTTGGGATTCTTTCTAATAAGGTTTAGGGTAGACAAGGGGGCCCCTTGTTGTTGGAAACTCCCAAGTAGCCCTATGCCCTATGCCCAAAGTCCTAAGAAGATTGCTCCCTGTAGGCATCCCGAAATAGCAGTTAGGGCTTAGGGTTTAGGGTTTCCATTTGCTTTCTTTGATGCCTTCATTCTACTTAACCACCAGTAAGGATTTTGAAGCCCTAGACCCTAAACCCCTAACCCTAAACCCTAACCCTAAACCCTCAAACCTCAACCCTGAACCCTAAACCCTAAATCCTAAACCCTAAACCCTGGCCGCGCCGCGAGGCCAAAGCTGAGGGAGTCCTCGAGCACGTGCCGCAATCTCAACGCTGGCAATCCCTTTAGGGTCTAGGGGTCTAGGGGTTTAGGGTTTAGGGTTTTCGGGGTTAGGGTTTAGGGTTAAGGAATAAATAGTAGTAGGAATACGCATAGTAATAGTAATTATGATAATATCAATAGCGATATATAGCGATGAAGAACATTCCTATACAGTTGGCCATCACGCAGTTCAGGATTTACGTTTCTAGGTTTGTAGGTTTTATGCTACAGGGTTTTGCTCCTGAGTTTACGGCATATGTTTTTGGGTATAGGCTTGAGGGTTACTGGTCATTTGCGAACCTGACAAGTGGCAGGGTCTTCATGATCAGAACTTGGAAAGAAGGTGCCAAAAGCATCAGCATCCCCCAGTTAGGAAGGAATCTGATGTTTTGAGAGGTTCATTCAACCCTGCCAAGCCTACATAACCTGCACGCAACTGGCAGACAAAACTTTTATTAGCACATCTTAGTAGTTCAGTAGATGACCTTAAACCTCCTTGGGTCTGTATATTTCAGGACAGTTCCCTGAGCCCTAAGCCCTCAACCGCGGCGCCAGGAAATCATTCGTAACAGCGGATCACTTACCAGTGGTGAAATGGAGGAATGGATCTGTGTAGCAGTCCTTACATAATTCCCGATGATAAGGTAGTCTCCATTTTTTTCTCCATGTCTTTCTTCTCTGCTAACCGGAGGTAATAAAAACGAAACGTAGCCGCATCATGTTACTACAACGTACTGGTGCTTAGCAGGGAATGAGGGTATGATCCCAATATAACCCCTATATCATAAATTCCCGTATTCCCTACCAGTTAATAAGCGTAGCAGCGTCATTTTACTACAAGGTGGGGACAATCCCAGTAAAATCCCCATACAATATATTCCCTTATTCCCCCTTGTTCCCTACCACTGTTGATGGATGAAATCTTGCACCACCTAGGGGCCCTAAACCACTGTAATTCCTAGGACTCTAGGGACTTTAGGAGGTGCAAGATTTCCTCCATCAACAGTATGTGAACTTGCACATAAACAGAATACATGGTATTTTCCCTTAAAAGGGAACCGCAATATAGACCCCAGAATACCTCCATCAACAGTAGGAAGCACGCGTTACTACAAGGTCGGGCGGTCGAGAAACGGCTAGATCTGCCGAAGCCGCCTTGCAGGCTTAGGGTTTAGGGTTTAGGGTTTAGGGTTTAGGGTTTAGGGTTTCCAGCTTTGGTAAGAACCCCCAGAAGTAGGGGTTCCATAGGGACTATATAGGAGCACGTGGGGCCTGGGGACTATATAGGGTTTATATAGGGAATGATATGGTAGTTTCCCAAAATAGGGGGACCCCCAATACTAGACCCAAAAATAAAATAGTCTGGATTATTGGGACCCCCAAAAAGGTAACCCTAATTACTAATTTTAGGAAACCCCCATATAGGCTTTTGGGATAGTATTTGTAGGGCAGAGCTGGGTTTCCAGCAGGCCCCTTTCCCCTTTTTGGGTTTCGGGGCGTTTCGTATGAAGCTAGGCTATGCCAAAAACAGGGCCTCTTTTATTCCTGAAGATCCCACGCAGTACATCATCAAGCCCAGAAATGGAAGCTACTTTATTATGTAGGGGTATACTGGGGTTATATATTGGGATAATGGAAGAGAAAATGGAAACTACTACATTATATAGGGGTGTATTGGGGTTATATATTGGGATGATGGAAAAGAAAATGGAAACTACAGTATTATATAGGGTTAAATCCTTGTGCTCGTGGTTCTTGTTGCCATGCCTGTAGACGATCTTTTCTTGCTTTCAGAATCTGATGGGTGATGCTGAACACGCTGCTATTGCTAGGTTCGTTCCGGGTGCTGATAGGCCTGCATTCGCCCCCAGCGTTCCTGCTGCAAAGCAACGTAACCCCAATAAAACCCCATAAATAGAAGCGTGATATAACCCTATATAATATAGTAGTCTCCATTTCTTTTCCATTGCCCCAATATATAACCCCAATATAACCCTAATATTGCCCCAATGGGTTAAACCCTAAGCCCTAAACCCTATGTTATGCCTGCGAAGGAATGGGAGACTTTGGAGCAACAGCGCCAGGAGTCTCGAATGGCTCTTCAGCGGGCGGCCCCAGACTGATATATAGGGGAAATTACTGGGGTTATATAGGGTTTAGGGTTCAGGGTTTAGGGTTTAGGGATGTTAGGGTTTAGGGTTTAGGGTAAGGGACACTGGTAATATGGGGCTATGATAATAGGGTATATGTTTGGGGTTATATAGGGATAGTGGAAAAGAACATGGAAAGGATGTGACACGGGTGGTTTGGGTCGTGTGAGCAAGCGGGCTAAAAACGGATACATTCTCCAGAGTCCCTATGTTGATCCCTCTGGGCGTCCTTGGAAACAGTCGCCGATATCAGCGACAAGCCTACATCTAGTGCAGCTCTGCATGTAGTTAAACTCAGGTTTGCACTGCGGCGGGGGGAGGTCGGCGCTTTGCAGGCAGGCTTCCGCCCTTTTCAGGGGTACCAATATTAGGATATAGGGTTATGTAGGGATCATGGACAAGAAAATGGTAGCTACTATCTATGGTGTTTAGGAGTTTAGGGGCCCAAGAGCTATATTCAGGTATGTTAGGGATCCCCCTGTTCATACACACTCCCGATATCAAATGGTAGGGTCCATCATTGTTAATAGTATTTAATCACCTACCCGCAATAGTAAGCCCCGCCCAGCCCTCAATACCACAAGACGGTACCACTGCATACGGAGCGAAGGTTTATCATGAGGGGGCTGGCAGGGTGATTATGAGGCAAAGACTCGACCTTGTTTTGTGGGAGGAGTCCGTATGATCAGGACCTGACGTGTTATATAAGCGCCTACCCTAAACCTTAAACCACATGGTAGCCGCCCGTGTTTTAGGAAGCTATGCGTGGGTCCAGTTTTCACCCTCCCTCGATTTACCATTCGTTCATGTTGGTGAAGTATGGGCCTATATCAGAGCATGTTAGGGTACAATATGGTAGTTTCCACGAATGCGGGCTTCTTTTTTCAAAGGCTGCTTGTATGGAAACCTCCACAGGTAGTGTACACTTGGTGCGGCCCTCTTTCCTCACTTTTAACCGAAATCCCTAGATGACCTGTGCAGTAGAAACCATGAATCCCCCCATTGTACGGGATCTGCACTTTCGATCAGGATCCCGTTATAAATGCTGTGAAATCCCCGTGCAATCCCTTCATTATCCCTAAGTCTTGCTTCGAGACCTACGCACGCAAACCCTAAACCCTTTTTCAGCCCAACACACCAAACCCTGCTCAAACCCTCAACCCAAAACCCGGACTAAAACCCCAAACCACAGACCCCAAACCCAAACAGCACCCTAGACCGGGTTTAGGGTGTATGGGGTTTTCTTGAATCTAATGTGTCATTTTACACAAAAAAATAGTTTGCAGTGATATTCCAAAAACGGAATTTTCCAGAAACGAGAGAAGCCCTGATATGCCCCAATCACTACAGGACCTATTGCAAGTACTACCCAAGAAGTTCCCTTAGCGTGTTGGACAGCCCCCATCCAGAACCAGTAGCCCTCAATGCGCCCCCTAAACCCATCCAGAACCATTTTTCCTCAGCGCGCCCCGGGCTCCTTTCTTGCAGGTGGCGCTGCGCGAAGCCAAAGCCGCTGGCCTTGCAGATGACACTGAGTTGGTGGCCGAGGTGAGCTACGGACTAAATTTAGGGTTTAGGGTTTTGGCGGGGACCCATAGGGGACTATATGGGTTTGGGGGGACCTATAGGGGACTATATAGGGTTTTGTGGGGCTATTAAGGGATATACTACCAATTTAGTTGGTGGTCGAGGTGGACAGGGCAGAAAAGGGTTTGCTTGTGTCTACATTACTGTTACCATAAATGTTTTGATACCTAGACCCCCAGAGTATATAGAGAAATTGCCTTTTGGGCTATATTTAGGGTTTTGAGCCAGTATCTTACCTACTCTTGGGGTCCAGGTAATAATGTGTTGATGATTATTACACTTCTTCTTACATGCAGTTTTTCCAGTACTCTTACTCACGGGTTTGAGGCTTTGGATGGCTTGAGGGTTTGGGGAGATTAAGTTGCAATTCTCGACAAGGAGCCGCGCAAAAATGGTAATGCTGTCATTGCACTTCTTGGTCCTATTCCATAACTTTATCCGTAGGAGTGTGATCATTTCTGTTTTTGTTGTTTTATTGTGACTTATGTCTTGTAATACTTGTCGTTCAGGCTATCATCATCGCGTTTGAACTGAACCTAAAGATTTCCCGCCGACCCTAGACCTCAGGGCCTAAATACCACATTTGCCATGATGATGTGCTAGGTACAAGGTAAATTAAGCCCCTAAAGCCAGAGCCCTACAGTGGAAACCTGAGGTGTTTCTTGTATTGTTCCCTCACAACCCTTGAGCAACTACGAACTTCCCAAGACTTCCTTGGAAAAAGCAGGCCACCTCGCTGTTGCAGGACTGCATTATCGGGGCTAGGCTGCCAGGGGCTGTTGGGGTTTTAGGGGTTTAGGGGTTTAGGGGTTCAGGGATCTAGGGGTTTAGGGGTTTAGGGGTTTAGAGGGTTTAGGGGTTTAGGGTATAGGGTTTAGGGTTGGAGCTTTGGGGTTCTAACAGAATTTAGGCACGTTGAGGGAATTAGGGTTTGGGGCGCAGGGTTTAGGGTTTGGGTGGGGCACAGAAAGGGAGGTAGGCAGACGGATCGCACATGAGGGGTAATAGCTCTCTAAAGGAGGTTCCAGAAGAAACCAGATTGCGACATGCTGATGTTCATGTGGTCTGTTGAGAGCTGTATAACCTGCAATTCAATCGGTTTGCGTGGGTTCTTTCACTTGCAGAAGTCCTACTACGGGTCACCACACATCTTTGTAGACATCTTACCCGTCCGCTTTGACAAAGCTCAGTTCTGGTTACGCAAACAGAGGTCTCCAAGCGAATCGACTTTGATAGTGGCTAGTCCCCGCCCTCTTCCAAGCACTCTGCCAGGGGCAAAACAAGTTGAAGACAGAACATCAGGCATTGCCAATCCTTTAGCCGGTGCGTTCATCTGCTTAGAACATCCAAATATCTTTGAGCCTCCCCGTTGGAGAATCCTTGAACTTCCCTATCGGAGAATTCCCTTTTTATGTCCTGCGTCCCATCGGATTGAAGGGAGGACGTGAACAAATTGCCAGGCTTCCCGCAGGGGTCCGCCAAGACCGTCAGCCCTCATAGTCCTGGAGCTCTCGGCCCTAAACCCTAAACTCCGCACCTTAAGGTCCAAGCCCAAATGCCAAACCTCTTAAATCGTTTTGTCTACATCTTAATCCCAAAGGCTATGCCCCGAACCTTATGTGCAATTCCAGCGTCGCTTGGGCTCAAGTCTTTAATGGAACGCATGAACAGTTGTTTGGGAAGATTGAGATCCTTTGTCCTATCTTGTCTGGGGATACCAGAGATCATGGTCTGCTTCTGTCTTAATGCAAACAGGGGAGCAATCTTGCGGCGCTTAAAGACAAAAAGCCTGCTTCCCTAAGACCCAACTTAAAGAGCCAGCTAGCCATGGTTATGCTAGTTATATGAGGTAGAGAATCTGACCTGGTCTCATTTGACCACCAAGAGGAGACACGCCGCCCCCTCCCCCCGCTTTTATTTGCAGGAGTTTAAGCTATGCCAAGGCTCAGATGAGCCATAGTCTAAATCCCTAGTATCCCCCTTAATAACCCCCTATATAACCCCATATAACCCCCATTTGAGGATTTTAGACCCTAAAACCCTAATCCCTAAACACTATATAATCCCCCATATAGTTAACCCTAAACCTTATATAATCCCCTATATACCCTCCCCCCGTTTGAGGAGTTTAGACTCTAGCTCAGATGACTTGCCATGGCTGCTGTGGCGCCTCGGTCTGCTATCGCGGAGTCATATGGCCGTCAAGAAGAGGCCCTTCCAGTGGGATCATATGGGGGTTTTCCAAAATGAGGGGTACCTTTCTTGGGTGGACTGGGGAGTCATATTGGGGTTATATTGGGATAACGGAAAATGAGATGGAAACTACTATTTCGGGTTTAGGGTCTAAACTCCTTCAAAAGGGCTTATTTAGGGGATTATATAGGGTTTGAGGTTAGCTATATGGGGGATTATATAAGGTTTAGGGTTCAGGGATTAGGGTTTTAGGGTCCAAACTCCTTAAACGGGGGTTATTTGGGGTTAGATAGGGGGTTATATAGGGGACTATTATAAGGGATTTTTAAGGGGGATACTAGGAGTTTAGACTATAGCTCAGATTGGGGTTTCCAAAAATCATGGTAGCTGGTTTGAGAGTCCGCATATGGGGACTGCAGTATGTTGGGTGTTCTAGAGGAAGGGGAAAGACTTCGCTGCGAGAAATGCTGATGTAGGTGCCTTTGCAACTTTTAAGAGCTGTCCACGCTTTGGCAACTCATGCAATGGTGGACAAGGCTTCATTTCGGATCTATGCAATACATACCCTCCCAGGCTGGTTCGCAGAAACCCTACACTCCTAAACCCCATTCCCCTTAAGCCAAACCCATCTCTAAGCCCTGCGCCCTAAGCCCAGAGGCCCAAACTCTACACACCAGCCATACACGAGGAAAGCTGTGGCATGGTAGCCGAGCACCAGCAGACGCAGACGCCGTCAGAGGTCCAATCCTCGGCTGGAAGGAGG
This sequence comes from Symbiodinium pilosum, assembly GCA_905231905.1. Taxonomy (NCBI): domain Eukaryota; class Dinophyceae; order Suessiales; family Symbiodiniaceae; genus Symbiodinium; species Symbiodinium pilosum. The sequence continues at coordinate 38,982 of CAJNIZ010043480.1, forward strand.
GTTCCGTAGTTTTCTGGGGGTTTACCTGGCTGTTGGTACATCTTTCATGCTTATGTCTACCTGACCCCGATACTGTTCAAACGCGATCATTCACGTGGTACTTGAAATTCAGTCTCGTTTGAGACGGCTTTGTCGTTTCGTGTTAAGCGGGCTTCTGTTTTGAGGGCAGCTTCAAAAAAGAGGACTACAAGACCGGCAGGGCATGACAGAAGGAGCTGATACACTTCCTTCTCGCTGCATTTTTTTGCGGGGCTACTCATTCGGATGGCAGGTGCCCGTGGGAATGCAAACCATCAAACTTGAACAAGCAGAGCGATGTCAGCACTTGTAGGCACAATACATTGCTGCACAAGTTCTTCTTGTTGCGAGATTATTGAATATTCGAAATGCAGATAGCAATGACAACTGTGGACGGTGTGTATAGTAGGCGGAGCGCTAGGAGCATGAGTGGTAGCTGTGCTGGTGTAGAAGGGGTGGAGTAGTGGAATGGTGACCATGTCTAGTAGAACGGGAGAGCGCTGGGGTGTGGCGGGTGCTTCAGGTGGTGTTGCATACATTTCAGGTTGGTTTTCTCTGGCCGGCGCACAGCAAAGATTGTTGAACACTTTAGGCTTGCACCTCATAACCGGAGTCCTTCCCACAGGACCTCTGGATCTTCCTTCTCAGATTTCCAGAGAGTCGCAGCAAACAATTCCCTGACGGACCATTTCCTGCACGTTAATTCTCAGTTTTTGGCCTCTTGTCATCTATGGCGATTCGACCTCAGCCGATCCTCCCCCACATGCTGGTTAATCTGCAAAGGCCTTATTGCAGATTTTGAAACAATGCACCCCAATCCCTGAACCGCTACCTAGACCCTCCTCCTACCCTCTATTAGGGCCTAAGTACCTACTATTAGGGACCATATATCCCCAATTAAGGGTACAAGGAGGGTCCTGGTAATTCATCCTAATCCATTGAGGACGGAGATGGAAACCTTTGGATCGTCCTGTTCGCCTTTGTGGCGCTGCTGTCCACAGCCATCTTCTACATGCATGTCAGCGGCTCATTTCCCTGCCGTCTAATAGTTCCATGGCCTTGCACCCCCCGAATAACATTGAGGGTTCCCAGTATCGGCTATTGTGAGGATTTCTTTTCAGGGGGCGGTGGGTTTGCGGTGAGGGGAAGGATGATTTCTGCAGGGCAAGTCATGGGTATGTTTGACACAAGGCTCATTTGAAGGCATGCCGCACGCTTGCTGAGGGACTTGCTTGCCGCTACTAGCGGCCTATAGCACTAGTCCCTACAAAGCTCAAAACTTAGATTCTCTGCCTGGAACTGTCACACGTGTTTTTTTTGTCTTATCTTTTGCTGGAGCTTTTGAGGTCGGGAGACAAGGGCAGAGCTCCAAACTGCTCAGCCCAAACCAGCTGGACAAGTTGAGCGTGGCTGAACTTGAAGAAGTTAGACTCTGCTACAAGTTGGTCCTGATAGATTTAAGGGTTACAGTAAGGGTGTGTGGTCCAAGATGCCTACGTTCTGCATCTTTCCTTCAATTCAAAGATTTCTAATAGAAGCCTTGAGAAAGACAAGTAATTGATGTCACAACCAACAAAGCTGAGAACATGTCCATCGACTCTTTGCACAAACTCGACGGTGGCCTGGTGGACCGTCTCCGGCTTTTCAACTTGAATGCCTTTCACAAGTTTGCACCCGTGCTGCTTGGCTATACGATGGATATGTTTCGTAGGGTTTCCTGTCCACTATCATTCGTGCAAGTACCCTAAGGCTCTAGGGGGCCATATGGGCGTAAGTCTAGAGTCTAGAGAGGCAGGCAGGCCCTTTGCGTTCGGAAGGATTCCCTTTGAGCCTCACCCCTCGGATGTGTTCCTTGTGGGTGTGATGGGGAGCGGCATCACGATGCTCACCCAAGTGGCGCATGGGCTTCGATCCAAAGGCGACATGTCCTTCGACGACATCAACGAGGTGGTGCCCTGGTTTCATGCTGCCCAGATTTGCGGGCAGGATTTAGATGCATTGCAGCCTTATAAGCCGCGATTGTTTAAGACGCACCAGCTACACGAGAAGTTGCCGGAAGATGCAAAGTTTGTGGTTCTATTTCGAGATCCTCGCAAGATCTTTCTGACCAGATACCGCCGATATTGCAATAGTTCCTGGACGGACTATGCTCGAGTTCCCCGTGGAGCAATTTCGTTGGAGAACTTTGCTGTGGGCATCTTCGGACATGAGTCCGGCAACGAGGTGGGCATTTCAGAAAATTTGCCGCCCGCTACATACCATGTGAGAAACATAGGCCTGATGAAGGCATTCCCCGAAAGTCCTATTGAAAGGGATCCCCTGAAATCACCCCTATGTCACCTGAAATCAGCCCTATATCCCCTGGAATCACCCCTATATCCCCAGGAAATGTAGCCAAGGTCACGTGCTAATTTGTGAACCCCCAGGTGTGGAAGTTCATCAGGTCGCCGGGCCAGAAGCTAGCTGATTTTTTGTCATTTCTGTCATTGCTATTGCTATGTCTATGTCCCAATATTAGCAATGGTCGTGCCATAGCAGGCAGCATGGTCATGATGATATCTGTTGCCCACTTACTCTTTTGACGACTGCTGTGGTTGGGATAGTTCTCAAAATCCACTCTACACTATCCTTGAGTTAAAGCGGTCCCACAATCCATCGCTGGCTTTCCTAGCACGCTCCTATTTTGAGGAGCTCCCCTTATCTAAACCCTAAAGCCTAAACCCCAGGATCTTCGACTTAAAAACAGGTCATGGCTCGCTTGCTGCTGGGGGACCCAGAACGTGTGCTGGCCCCAGTTGTACTCATGGTTGTATAGGGGATTATATAGTGGAGTATTATGGGGTTAGTAATTAAGGAGTTTAGATTATAGCTCAGGTTTGACTGCACTGTGCCTCCAAGAATCAATGGGGCCTTTTTGGGTCCCCCAAACAAGAGTTATAGTAGTTATTGCCCTAGTCTTAAAGTTTGAAGTATATAAGTTATGTAAGAAGTTACAATAGTTATTGTCTGAGTCTTGAGGTATTTGAGCGATACAGCATTTTTGAAATGCACCCCTTGGAATTTTGTAGCAATCACCTGGGGCTGCAGTTTAGGGTATAGGATAGGGTTCATCCGATGAAAGTAGGGCTCCACTTAGTAGGGAATATGGGGATATATTCTATAGTCTATAGGGTTTATGTATAGATGATATTCCCATATTCCTTAATAAGAACCAGTAGGCCAAGTAAGGATGTCCGAGTTGGTAACACTTGGTATCTCGCTACTGTACCGTATCTTCTTCGTGCCTCGTGGGGCTCAGACCTGCTGCCAACATGTACTACACCTGAACCCCAAACCCCTAAACCCTAAACCCCTAAACCCTTAAACCCTAAACCCCTAAACTCCTAACCCCCAAA